>CAUYQV010155308.1:0-22170 GCA_963574575.1 Galagoides demidoff | reverse complement strand
TTGAACACTTGGTATATGCCAGGAGCTGTGCTGGGCCCTGATCATGTAATGTTGAGCAAGCATCAAGCAAGCCTGCTCTCCTGGAGTCCGTGTTCTTGTGGCAAAGGTCAGGCAAAAATCAAGTGAACAAATGAGCAAAATTACTGCAACAAGGACACAGGACAGCAAATGCAAAGGGGCAGCTATTTGGGTCAGAGGGTTGGACAGGAGTTTGCCATATAGAGTGGGGCAGGGTGAGGGTGTCTCGGGCAAAGGACACAGCACGTGCAAATGTCCTGAGGGAGGGAAGGGGGGCACATTCAAGGAGATGAAAGGAAACACAGTGCGGCCTGATCACACTGGGAATGGGGGATGGGGGTCGGGGGGAGAAGTGGTGCGGAGGTGGGGGAGGGCCGAGGTAACAGGATGGGTTTTCTGTTTTGTGTGAGACAAGCAGCTCTGGGTCTGAAAGCAGGAAGTTACAGGATTTGCTTTGCTTTGTGAGAAGACCATCTGTGGGTGCCGGGGCAGGTTCTGTGGGCAGCCCCTGCTTAGGAACAGAACACACAACGGCAAGTGCAGACCTGCAGGGGCCCCGCCGGTGGCTTGGCAGGGTGTGCGTGTGAGTGAGGGCCTGTGCTCTGTGCTGAGTCTCCCTTGACAGTGTGAGTGCCGGGGGGCAGGAGTGAATGTGGGAGGCACGTTAAAGCCTGCAGCAGCTGTCCAAGAAAGAGGTGACGCCCAGGGTGGTAGCCTCAGAGAAGCAGATGTACTCAAGCAGATGTTGGAGATAGAGTCCAGAGGCTTTGCTCAAGGATGGGGGTGGAGGATGGATGATGGCGGTGTCCAAGTCATTTCATTCAACCCTTTCAACAGGTCCGCCAGACACCGATTAGTGTCTTCAGCACCGAAGTGAAGAGGTTTGGCCCCTGCCTGACTCCTGGGACTCCTTAGTGTCAGGTGTGGATTTGGACTCTGCTGGTCTGTACTGGAACATCTGTCTGTAAGCCATGGCAAGCATGGTGCTTGTGGGGGCTTTAGGGCCTCAGATAGCACCAGGAGGTCATGGTTATCATGACCTTGGACCAGAAATGCGCAGGGCCCATCAGACAGACTGGAGTTCAGGCTCTGTCCCCATCGCTTTTCTCCCTCATCTAGTGCCCTTCTCCCCCTCCCAGCTCCTATGTCACTGAGTCTGGGTTCCTCTGCTTCTGCCCAAGCCCCACTGGGTGCCTCATCAGGGCAGACCCCTCTCCCTCCTCTTTGGCCCCCACCACCAATCCCCACAAGTGGCCCTCAGAGTGACCACACTGGGGCCTGCGAGGCCCTCTTCATCCAGCATCTTCAGGACTCAGCACAAGTGTTGTCGCTGGAAGGTCTTCAGTATAAACGCAGAATCGCAGGTTGGTGACATGCAAGGACACCAGGTGTTTAGGCCGTTTTCTTGTTATTAAAGTGGGACAATGACAGTCCCTGCATCATAGGGACATGGAGAGGATGAAATATAGCTGTGCTAGCACCGAGCCCTGTGCGTAGTCCATTCACAGGCAGCTGCTGCTTTTATTATCTGTATTTTAGGAGAAAAGAAATATGAACAGAGTCCTATAGTTAATATAGGTTAAAACTCAGGGATGTTTGAAAATTGAAAGAGAAGTTGGCAAAGGCAAAGGGGAGGCTTGTCCAGCAGTGAGGTTCATGATCTCTGGGGTCAGGAGACCCTCCTCAAGTTCACCTTGTTCATCAAACCCTGATGTTCACCAAACCCTGCTCCACCAAGCCCTGTCCCTGGATGGCATTTTGCAGGGACAGTGGCTACTGTCTTGACTGAATACCAAGTATGTGAACTTACGGATGGGGAAGGATGGTGGATCCACACAGAATACAAAGCATTCGTGGCCGTATTATTTATAAGCCCGCTTTTCTGCAAATGGCTTCTCATCCCTTGTGAGCACCAGGTTTTTTTCTGGTAAGTTTAACTAAAATTTTAAATCCATGGAATTTAAAATTACTTTGAAAACTTTCCCCCTTTCAAGTCATTGCATGAAGAATAGATTCCTTCAGATGTCGGCATCTGTCGGGCAGCTGGAAGCGCCATCTCCTGTGCTTGCTTTTAACACCTGCCATTTGTCTCCTCACAGGCATTTCTTGATAATTGAGATGTGTTTTGTGTCAGGCAGGGGTCTTATTTGAGGGTGCTGGAGAGACCGTCTCTGGCCAGATGTTCCCCCTTCATTAGAGCGTGTCCGTCAGATAGTGCTCATGAGAAATCTTTGCTGGAGAGAGTCTGCCTCTGTCATCCTATTCGATAGGATAAGCCAGGCTTCTTGTTCTCTTGCCAAAAAGATGGAATTAGCATTTAAGAAGCTGTCGTCATAAAAGTTTTCACCCTTCACAATTAATGCAGGAAGAGGTCAATGATGGTGAACGGATGCCGCAGCAATCAGCCTTCATCATTCATGAGTAGTTAGGGCCCTAATGCCACATTTGAAGGCTGCTCCTGCCTTCCAATGCCGATGAGGATGTAATTGTATGGAACACTGGCCTGTGTTTGGAATCCTAATTTGCTCGTTGGCAGTGTCACAAGGAGTTCTATTAAGGCCCTAGGATCTTACAGAGAAGCCATGCAGAAGCCTCTTCAGAAGCCAGGATGGGCCACAGGGCAGGGCAAATGTCTACCGGGAGGTGGGCGAGGGGACCCAGAAAGCAGCACAGTGTTTGGAGGAATCAGAGCAGTCCAGCCCAAGTCCAGTCAGCAGTATCCTCCTGCCTGGGAGGAAGGTGGAGGGGGATGTGGATAGGGCAGCCTGGTCCCTGTGTAAGCTGCAGGGCTTGGATGAAGAACAGACAGGCACTGTGTGGCCCGGGAGACACCCAGGTCAGGAGTGCTCACTGCCAAGTGGTCAGAACTGTCCACTCGGCAAAACTAGCCCCAAATTACTTATTGAACTGTTGTTACTGCTGAGAGTCAGGGCCAGAGAGACCTGCCTTGCATCCTAGAGGCTGAGCTTTAGCAAGGTCAGCACCTCTCCCCTGGGCTCACTCAGTGTTCCCAGTGACCGTCACAGCTCAAGCAGAGGGCACATGCTGAGTGCAGGAACTCTCCACAAACCAAGAGCCCATGGAAGAGTGCCAAATACAGCATCTAGTCACCCAGCTCCATGCTGTTTGTCCTTCCTTCCTTCCTTCCTTCCTCCCTCCCTCCCTCCCTCCCTCCCTCCCTTCCTCCTCCCTCCCTCCCTCCCTCCCTCCCTTCCTTCCTCCCTCCCTCCCTTCCTCCCTCCCTCTTTCCCTTCCTTCCTTCAGATACCTAATGGGTGCCAATTTAGGGAAAGACCTTGAAAATACAACATGAATAAGACACAGCTAAATGTTCACAGCAAATGGACATTTTGAGGTCTCAAAAATGTCACAGCCAAAGAGATCATTAGAAACCTCCTTGTTCTATCTGACCAATAAAAGAACTGAGCCCCAGGCTGGGCACCCATAGCTCGATGGTTAGAGTGTCAGCCCCGTGCACTGGGAGTGGTGGGTTCAAACCCAGCCAGGGCCTGCTAAACAAAAAACAAATAAAACCAAAAACTGAGCCTCAGAACAGAGGAGCAACCCCACTCAATAGGGCTGTGATCTGGGCTTCCTGATGGCCTTTAACCCCACCAAGGGAACCATCTCTGTGATAAGAACAAGCTTATACTTCACATATTGAGGATAATTCAATGCATTTCCCTAAAAGACACTTGCTATTTCTGATAGAGAGAAAAAATAAGTTTTCTCCATTCAGAGAACTGGCCCAGCATGCTAAGAAATAAACCAGGTAGATTCATTTTGACATGAAAATGGGCTCTAGCCGGTGGCTGGGACCTGAGAATTCTCCTTGCTGGGCACAAGAGCAGAGGAGTGAAGGTGCACACCTCGGCAATCAGCCTCTGCCTTTGTCTTAAACTGCCACAGGCAGAAGTGGCCTAGAAGTGGCTCTTCTCTCACAGCCGGGCCCCTTTCCTCATGCCCACCCGCCCTTTAATCTTTGAGCAGCTCAACCTCTAGAATTTCGGTTGTAGCTTGGAGACTTGAACCACACAGAGAGAGCGAGGTGTGCCCCTCATGGGTCTCCACTGGGGGCATGTTAAGGTGGAGCCATTCCTTAGAAATTAAAATAACCAGTTACCTCCATTATTTAGGAAACAATCACTACTACTATGTGGCCAACGTGGTTTCACTGAGACTTATTTGAATTTAGCAGAGAAGGCCATGGGCAGCTGGTGGATGGGAATATCCTTGAAGACAGAGGAGTTTAGAAGTTCTGACAGCCCCAAGGAAAGTTCCACTTTTTGCTTAAAAATCAAGGTTATAAGCTCCTGGTGAAGCAGTTTTAAGGTCACCCCGTTTCTTTAATTGCCAGCCCTGGCCTATCGGGAAGCCTGCAGCAATCACGCCGCAGAGCCCAGTTTATTGATCCCGGTGATGCAGGGTTTCTGCCCATAGCGTAGTTTAGCACTTTTTAACAGATCAGCATAATAGTTCAAGGATCAATTGTCATTTCTCCCCACTGATCCGTTAGAATTGTGATATCAAAGATGCAATAATCTTTTCTTAAGTTGGAAGAACATATCTAAAGGCAGGGGAAGCTTTCATGGCCATAGTAATGCACCTTTCATAAGGAGGCAAGGCAGGGGGCACTTTTGTACCTGAGCTGACCCCTGAGGTCAGCAAGTGCTACAGCAGACAGCCCTGTGACCTCCCCCCTCCCTCCTCATCAGCACAACTGTGGGTTCTAGAAGGCAGAGGTGCCTGGCGGACAATAGAGATACAAGTGACAATAAAGGAATGTCCCCTTCCAGGATGTGCCTGCCCTGAGGGGGTGGACAGTGCAGGGGAGGCACTGGCCAGCCCTTGGAGCCACTTATCTTCACTTCCAAGGAGAGAGGGTTACAGAAGGCTCCTGAGGCCTTCTCTCATTTCGTGAAGGAATTCAGTATTCAAAACCACGCAGTGTAGGAATTAAAGATTGCAATAAAATTTCCATGGAACAATGTAAAGGGATAAAGCAATCAGATCTCAGTCCTCAAGCTAATCCCCACAGTCTCACTTAGCATCTTCACCTTGAGGCCTTGGTACCTTTAGGGAAATGAAGGAGTCACCTGAACAGGAGAAGAGCGGCTCTGCCCGTCTGATGCTGCCCACCCCCCGACTTGTGCCCTCTGAATTTCTGCCATGTCTCAGGATGCATTGGAACCAATCAGACTGGAGGAGGGTACAGAGAACACACCCTAAAAGAGCACATCGCTCTGGATCACATTTCCCACAGGATGCAGGGCACTAAACACTTGGTATATTTTTAAGTCAGTTTGGGAAGTTACGCTGAGTTACTGTGGTGGGCCCTTTACTGAGGGGCCTCAACATACTAATGGGCATGTCTGTACAAGGTCTGCAGTCCTGCTGGCCTCCGCGTGGCAGCATCTCGCAGGACACATGTGTGGCACCCACGTCAGGGGGTGCTGCAGTGGCCTGAGGTTGCCCAGGACCCTTCCTGAAGGCCCGTTCCAGGCTGGGCCCTGAGAGGGCAGGGGAGATGGCATGATGTCTCCTCAGATGTGATCTCTTGGCTTCCGTGAAAGACTGTGCAGAATTCTCCAATCTCAGCAGGGCCTCGGGACCCCAGCTCCCAGCATGGCCGTTGGGCCACCAGACCTGATGCAATTTCAGTTGTGATTTAATAATCGACAATTGCCAGGTCTTCGAGGGCAAGGGCTAAGTGAGCACTTGTCCCTCTCTGCTCCCCTCTCTGGTCACCCAAGGCCCATTTCCATTTCCTGCCAGCTCACAGGTTCTCTGTAGGCCTTAACCCCCTGCACGCAGCTCTGCTGGAGTGACTGTGGGAGCCCACGGGATCTCAGGCAGGTGTTGGGCTCACCTTTCCCCTTCCTGCTTTGTCTACTTGGCATAAGTCCAAAAAGTGAGCTTTCAGATGATCTCTCCTTGGACTCTGAGTAACATCAGGAGGAAATAAACAATCACAGGTCTTTTGCCTGGGTGTTCTTGTTCTGAACCATCTCTCTACTCTTTAGCTCTCAGGAGCCCACTTCCTTCCTGCCGGTTCCAAATCTGAGTCTTCTTAGCACTTCTGTGAGATCCCCAAATCCCGCTGGTTAAGATTAGCCAGAGGCCAGGGAAGCAATATACAGAGAGGACCCCGTTGTACTATCTGTAATCATCCCCATGGAAAGGGAAGGCTCCAGTATGCACTTGCTGAGTTGACTGACGAAGTTTCTCATCTTCTTAAATTATGGGGGGAGGGGGGGTGGACTCCAAATGCAAGGAGGGAGTCATTGATTCAACAAATCTCTATTAAATATTCACTGTGTTCTAGATGCTGGGGTTACAGCTTTGAACAATCAAAGACCCTGCAACTTGAAGCTCTCGTTCTACTTGGGGAGAGACAGAGTTAAGCTGCCAGGTGGTGGTGAGCTCTACAGAGAGAAAGCAATGTAAGTGTGCAGGGCAGGCTGGGTGCATTCCACCTTAAATAGGTGGTCGGAGAAGCCTCTTGGATAAAGGGGCATTGAAAGTCCTGAGTGCCAGGAGGAAGTGAGCCATGTAAAAATCTGGAGGGGAAACCCCGAGGCCAGGGCATGTGTAGAGGGTTTGAGAACAGATCCGAGACCAGTCCAGAGCCAGGGAATGAGGGGGTAGTGGGGATGACATAAGGTGGGGATCCTACGGTCATGGCACAGGCTTTTGGCTTGTACTCAAGGTGAACTCGAGAGCCGAGGGACGCTTTTCAGCAGGAGAAGCATGCTCTGACTTGTATTTTTAAAATATTCCTCTAAAGTCTGCAGTGACATGCCGCTGTGAGCTCACTGGACAGGCAGGGCTGGGGCCCAAGGTCTCAGCTGTGCCATTTCCTCTAACTTCCGTGTCTCCCACGGAGCACGATTGCCCAGAGCCTTTTGAAATCCAATGATTTCACGCGAGACTTTCCAATATTGCTACTTAATTTGTGGCAGTGAGGAGTATTATGAAAATGTGTGCTTGCACATGTAGATTAAATAATTTTATGTCAAGTTGGTATCTGAAGGGTTGTTGAGGTTTCTTTGCACAGTGGGAGTGTGTGCACGTCTCCAACTGGCACTGTCAGAGCCAGGGACCACAGCTGGAGACAAGGGCATCCTGGCCGTGCCTAGGGAAACGTCTGCTGTCATCCAGGGTTCTGGGAAATGGAAACTGCTAACCGGTGGGCAGAGGGGCTGAGGGGTTACAGTAATTGGATTTCACAGAGCAAGTTTTCTCAGCCTCAGCACTGCTGCCACTTTCTCTGTGGTAGGGACATTGTCCCAAATGTAGGACTGAGCAGCATTGGTGGTATAGGGGTGAACATAGCTGCCTTCCAAATGTTGTAGGATATTAGTTGCACACCTGATCTCTACCCATTAGGTACCAGTGGCACCCCTCCCTTTAATAATGAAACCCCAAAAGTTTCTACACATTGGCAAATAAATCCAGGAGGGTATACATTGTCCCTAGTTGAGAACCTGTGTCACGGAAACCTGATCATTTTTTCCTGGGTTAGGAGAATACAGGGTTTACCAGTGGGCAGGGCTAAGAAAGACTGGAAAGTTGGGGCTGGGTCTCCTTTCAGAGTCTGGTGGGATTATTCATCACTGAGAGTTAAAGAAGGTTGCTGGACATGGAGTTTATATCAATCATTTACATTTACTCAGTGATAAACCTCTGATTTCCATGTCCCAGGGAGTGTGGTAGATTCAGGGGTGAGGGTTGGGAGTCCGTGTAAGAATGAACCAGACACTGCCCCTGCAGATGGATCCAGTAATTTATGCAAATGCTATGTTAGAAGACAAGTGCTGGGTGCCAAGAGGAAATAGCAGAGGAGCACCCGACCAGCCCATGGGAGAGATAGGCCAGGGAGAAGTTTTCTGAACAGGAAATCTGGTGGTACTGGGGGTGCAGATTGGATGGGCCTGGTGCAAATGGTGGGAACCAGGGTGTTCAAAGGCCCTGCAACAAGAGAGAATGCAGGGCTTTCAATACAGCTAAAGCACAAAATAATCGCCAAGCTTGAATTGCTGTGTGTTGATGAGTTAGAGCAAAGTCAGGGGAATTCTCTTTAAAGTTTCCATATTTATGCTACATTAATTATACAGAGGAATTTTTATTAATATCAAGAATGAGTAGAATGGCCTCAGAAAAAAACAATCCATAACATTGTCAGATCGAAATAACTAAACTAGGGACTCTTATTCATGACAGATTCCACTAAAAATAAATATACCATATGTCATCATTATCATAATAAACAATCAACATTTATTAATTCCTTCTACGCACAAGGCACAGATGGCAGCAATATATGGGGAAGAATACTTGAAGCAAGCATAGCTTCATTCACCAGCAAATATTGATCAAGAGCATGCAGTGTGCCCGTCTCATGCCCATCACTGATGCTGTGAGATGGGTTCCATGTCTGTCCCTGACCTGGAGGGTCACAGGGTCTAATAAAAGACAAACATCTACCATTTGTGTCTGCAAAGGTGTCCTGTAAGTTGATAAGAAACATAGTAAGACCTTGCTGTATCCATGTACAAGGGAAAAAAGGAGATGTAATTAGAAAGCACATCGAGAAATATTCAACCTCATCAACATGCAAATGAATTCACAATTTCTATTTTGAAACTGCGTATTTCCAGTGATTGTGTAAACTGGTAGAATCCTCTGGAAAGAATTCAACAGAAGGAAAACAACTAGATGGCTGAAGATGTTCACTGCAGTGGAAACCAAACCAACATGAAAGTTTGATAACAGAGAAAAAATTATGTTAATTTTGATAATATATTCACTCAAAGATTGTATTCCTTTAAAATGGAAGTTATGGAGAGGCTGCAGTAATGCAAAGTGTGCTATAATGCGTGTGCCAAATTAAAAAGCAATGACCAGCTACACGTGTAAAATGAAGACCAGGCAGAAATCAGTAAAATTCCTAATTAGTTGAGTGTGTTGGAAACAAGGATCATCTCTCCTTCCATCTACTGAAATTTGTGAAATGCTTTCATGGTTTCCCTAAGTGTAGGATAAAACAAAATAAAAAACAAAAGACTAACAGTGCCATCTTCCTAGGCCTTTTTTTTTTTTTTTTTTTTTTCTTAGCAATTTGTGGCCAGGGCCAGGTTTGAACCTACCACCTCTGGTACATGGGGCCAGTGCCCTACTCCTTTGAGCCACAGGTGCCCTCCATTCCTAGGCCTTTTTTTTTTTTTATTTTTTTATTTCGCCCTCTTGGCCCATGAAAAAGCTTCTGGGTTTGCTGACTTTCTTCCTCTCCCCTCACCTGCCCCAGGAGGGTTTTCATCTTTTTCTTGTTTCTAAGATTTAAAATAAAAGTGGACTAGTCAGTGGACTAGGTGATAAGGGGAAGATGCTTAAGAAATAGCGTTCAAAAAATACAAATAAAGTTGTTGGGTTATTTTGAAATTCCTTTATTTTTGACAGATTCTATTTTTTTAATCAAGGCAATGTCCTAGGGGTGAATCAAGAGGCCGATAATTTAATAGTATCAATTTTTAATACAGTTTATATTTTTAACCAATTAATGGAAAAAAATCTGAAGTGATCAGGATAGTATAGAATTGATGCAGGGGTGTATGTGCCATCGCTTGAGGTGCAGTGGAGGGGGGGCGGCAAAATGACATGGAGGGCAGCAGCTCTGAGATAAATATCTATGTCTAAAATGTATGTAATAGAGGATTTGCATCCAGTATCCAGAATATACATATTAGGAATTTTAAAAATTCAGAAAGAAGAAACAATTCACTTGTTGAAAGAGCCAAAACCTGGAGCAGGTCCCTCACTAAAGAGGGTAATGGCTGATGAACATGAAAGTTCTTAAGATCAATTATCCCGAGGGAGATGCAAATTAAAATTATAATGAGACTACCCACCAGAATGGGTAAATGGAGTAGATACTCTCAAGGATTGAGAGGGATTAAAAAAAAAAAAAAGGATTGAGAGGGATTTGGAACTGCTGGAGTGTTTATGTATTGCTGGAGGGAGTAAGAATTAGCAGCACAACTGCTTTGGAAAACCATTGAACAGTCAGTACTAAAGTTGAACATACCAAGCCCTGTGCCCAAGGGATTCAAAATGTATGTATGTTCCCAAAGGGAATGTGTACCTAGGTGTCCTGGGAGATGTGTAGGAACACTGTGACAGCATCCTTTGGAATAGGCACTAACTGAAATAACCCACATGTTCATCAAAAGTGAAATGGGTAACTGCATGGCAGCAGTGGAGAGGAACAGAGGTCTGTGAGATAGTGGAGACCAGATGCTCACACACGTAGAGTCTGAAGCAGGCAAAATGAAGCTCTGGCTCTGATCAGAGTCACAGCGATTAGCTCAAGGGTGGGGATGAAAGTGTAAAGCATCAGGGAGGCTCATATTTTAAAAAATGAGTTTGGTGAGTCCCGAGATGTGTTCCCTTTGTAAAAATTACCAAGCTATATAGTCGTGGTTCATTCTTTCTGTATGTATGAGTCATACTTCAATAAAAAGGAATTGAATTTGTTTGACTTACAGGAGAAAAGACTAGGGCTCTTGCTTATTGTCTTTAAGCAAATATAGGATTTTATTTAAAATATGAAAGGAGAGGTTTAGCTTATATCCAGGCAAGTGGAAGATCAAACAAGTATAAATTAAAGCAGTAGAAAATTTGGCCAGGCAGGCCGAAGGACTTCCTGAGAATAAGGATGATTCAGGTACAAGGATGGCTTGTAGGGAGGTATGAGATTACTACTGTCCTAGTATCTTCGGTAAGGACACAGGCATTATCCCAGCACCAGTGTTTTAGAGTTTTCATGTCAATGTCAGGGCAAAGCCAGATAAGAATAGCATATTTCATTGATCCTAAGATGCAGACTTTGTTACATTTTAACATCTCTGAAATCAAGACCCATTATCCAGTCTACAGCACTTTACAATTAATGGTAGTGTCTATCTTAGGTCCAAAAAATAATGATGCATCAATATAAGATTGTAAGATCAAAAGGCACCTTCAATTTGATGAAATATGGTAATAAAATTCCTTTTAGCTTAAAGATTCTCTCTTGAGCCTCACAGCGGGGGAGGCATTGTCTGTCCCTACTGGGCATGTTTCCACACAGGGTGGGGAGGGGACTTGTCCACTATGGACATTCAGTAAATATGAAGCATTGGCCGTGGCCCACAGCCAGCTCTGAGTAAGACCATCATATGTTAACATTTATTGCTATGGATTTTGTGACTGATCATCTCTTTCTCTCTCTCTGACTCCACTCTGTATCATCTATGCTCATAATGGCAAACACAAGGTAGGATGAAGGCAGAGCCCATGCAAGTGCTTTTTACTCTAGGGATGAACAGTGGGGTGAGGCAGCAGCTCCTCCAGACGAATCTGATCTGAGAGAGGAGCCCGGGACACAGATAAGGACGTAAGCTTTGGTATCAGAGCTCCTGCCCTAGCGAAGACCTTGGAAGCCATCTAGAAAATGAAGTACATTGTTAGAGAAGGCTTTACTGAGATAACCAGTTTTCCCCCCCAAAGGTGGAATTCTTTGTCATTTGGTGTCTGTGAAGCTGCACGAATCTGAAAGGGATTATAAGGACGCCAGGCTTTATTCAATTGGCCAAGGAACAGAGACGTGGGAGCATAGCTCACAAATCAGCTTCTTGTTGTGTGAGTGGTGAAGGGTTTAAAACAGAATATCTTTTAATGAAGGGGTTGAGCATTAAAAGCAGAGGGTGGACTATTCATGTGTTTTCTGGGGATGAGTGGAGAATTTCTCAGACCTGGAACTCCACCTGCTCCTTGTCTGGTCATGGTCTCTTCTGGTCATTACTGTGATGATTGCCAGCTGTCACAGAGCCAGTGGGACTGTCTTTTAGCATGGAAATTAGGATATGATAAACTGAGGGGCTCCTAGGGGTCAAGTCGACTGCCCTCTGGTCATGAGAATCTCAGGTAACCTGCTCCTTAAAGATAAGCACAGTTAGGAAGGTAGGATTTGGGGAGTCAGGATTTAGCTGTGTTAGACAGAGCTTCAAGGGGAAATACATGACTGGTTATGTTCTGTAGGCATTACACTGGGTAGCAGTGTTTCATAGTCATTATACTCTAGATAGAAGTACTTTGTAGGCCTTACACTGGGTAACAATGCTTCCATGTCAGAGAATGAATTGAAGGGTGTATCTGTGTGTGTTCGTACTCAAAGATTGAAATTCGACTATGATGTATATATACCTGCTAAAGTAGACTGGCTCTGGGCTGGGGCAGCCTGAGAGCCCAAGCCATGGTGACTCAGCACAGTGGTTTGGAAGAATCCAAAGCACTCGTTATGAGTGGGAATGCACAGTATCTCTGCATAGGTATTGAGGCCCATGGTGCTACCTTGCTGTGAGACCCACAACACGCTCTGGTGTTTGTTCTTGCCAATCTGCAAGCAGAACAGTCTTTTCATTGACACCCAGGGGAGAGGATTGGAGGTCAAGCCCTGAGCTTAAGACACTGCCTGGTGGGAGGCCACACTGGACCATATACCTGAAATATTCTCAATCGGGGTGGGGTGTAGGTGGCTCCAGTAGTTTGCAGAGGCTAATGAGAAAGGAGGCCAAAGAAAATTGGCCCTGAGGGCATAGGGAAATTTATAATATTTATCTACCCACAATGTGTTTTTTTCCTTTACTTCTCTGTGGGTAATGAGAAACAGGAGGACGTTTCTTTGAGTAAGAAGAAGTCAGTTTCATTTTCTGACAAGAGTCTGGGAGAGATTTAGTAGAAACACCATCCAGGGATTTCAGTCTCCCAATGTCCTTTGAGTTATATTACACAGCCCTGGTTCGAAAGGGGAGGTGCGGGCAACCAGAAGGCAGGTCACATATCAATTTTGCAGGCTTTGCTTTGCCAGGGCACTGAGGTCGTGGGTTCCAGGAAGGAAGACTTGCTGTTATTTTTCTTTCTGCCCAAAATGTAGTTAGGAGGAGACAAGCAAAGAGGAAGGATCAAAAGGTTGTGCTCTTTAACTGGCAAGATTGCTGTAAGCTTGGCATTAATGGTGAATGCCATTCATTAAGGAGATAGATTGTATAGACCAGAAAGATGTGATTCCAATGCCCAATAGCCCTGCCTCTGACCTCCAGAGTTAAGTCAGTGGACAAAGAGCTGTCGTGTTCCTGCCCCCAGAGAGTGCTGGGAGCAGTCCGTGCTGCGTGGCCATCCTTCATGCCTCTGCCCACCTAGTTAAGGCCTTTATGCCTCTTAGGGCTCAGCTCACATTCCAAATCCTACCTGAACCAATGCCAACTAGATGTGAGGCTCCATGGTAGATTCAGTGGGTTTGGGTAGAATTGTATTTTCAATGATTAATTGATGTATTTCTCCCTCTGTGCTCATCAGATTCCTTCAGAAGAGCCCTGAAAACATTTCTCCTACGACAGTGGGGCATGGCTCGCCTACTCCTGTCGGAGGAGGCCACTGCAGAGATGAGAGCACGGATGGTGGCAGGTGCTTGGCTATTAAGTCCAATAAGTGTGAGGCAGACAGATTTGGAGCACATTTGCAGAGCGAGTTTCTTCCATACTCCAGAATCGTAAAAGCCTCACACACTAGGCAGGAGCGG
This sequence comes from Galagoides demidoff, assembly GCA_963574575.1. Lineage (NCBI taxonomy): Eukaryota > Metazoa > Chordata > Mammalia > Primates > Galagidae > Galagoides > Galagoides demidoff. The sequence goes on along the minus strand of CAUYQV010155308.1, from coordinate 8,534 downwards.
TCACTCAGACAAGAGTGGCGGGGGACCCAGCAGACAGCAAGCACAAACAGTCTGGGCCAGGGTCAGAGTGCCATGGCCAGCTGTCCAGCAGAAACAATGCTCATTTGTTCCCCCAAGACATTGCTTGGCTCACCTATCCCAGGGGACATTCCCTTGATGGATAGCGTAAGTCCCCTGTCACTGATGCCAAGATCTCGGATGCCAAGAGAGGCAGTGGTGGTCTGAAGGGAAGGCCCAGCACATGGCCAGATTGGAACAAGATGGAAGCTGCTTGGGCAGTCTGTGAAGCTACACCAGTGAGGTATCACTGGGTGTGTACCGAGCCTGACCTTGAGCCTGTTTGGCCTCTCTGTGGCTCATGTGATGCCTTTTCCCCTCTCTTTGGGCACGTGTCACAGTGACCTGAACACAGACTCACCAGCAGGGCAGAGATTCACACCTCTCACACTTCTGGTTTCTTCAATGCCTTATACATCACAGATACTGAAAAATAACGTTTACTGAATAACTGAAAGGATGTTTAATCAGGTAAAAAAAATTGTCTAGAGAATAAAATATAAAGAAATTAAAAGTATGAGCTGAATTAGACCATTGTATTTCAATTTCATGTTCTCGTAGTCCTGGTTCATGGCATCTGTTTTCATGGGTCATGGTCACTGAAGTCACGTTATGAGATAGTTAAACGCAGTACCATGGCTCAAGGTCCAGTGTTCTCAGCAGCCCATTCAACAAAGCAGGTGTGCTTGGCCTGTTGGTCTTACTCAAGATCTTACACGTGAGGTAGCTTTTCTTTGGAATGTCCTTCATTCAGTAAACCACATCTCCCTGCTGCTGCGCCCTAGAGAAGGCCCTCTCTGACTCTGGACTGGGCCGTGTGACTTGCTTTAGCCAAAGGGACATTAACAGATATGATGCAGGAAGAGACTCAAAGAGCCTTTGCAAGGTGGGGCTCATCCTCTCCAGTTTCTGGGGACTTTGTGCTTCGGTTTGAATAAGCTCAGGCCAGCCTCCTATGGGGTGAGAGAGCATCCATGTGGGGACTGAGACATGGAGCGTCTAGCCTCAGCCAAGCCAGCCAAGACAGAAGAAGCATCTAGCTAATGAAATGCACAAAATCACTGTAAATAATAAACAAGTGTCATTTCAGGACACTGATCACACAGCACTTTGCTGCTCTGTAAGTGCCAAGTGACATGCAACTGAGCCCAATACTCGATCTGAAGAGAAGGGTATTTCTGGTGCTGTACTTCATGGGTAACCTTAGCTATTACGAAAATAAGAAAATTTACTAGGCAGAAGCTAATACTACTGCTCTTTCTGGTTTTACACCATGCCTTCTAGAGGGACAAGGCCCTGTAGGGCCACTGACAATGCCCTTCTCTGTTCTCTGCTGCTCCTCAAGGTTGGGGAACCTTTCTGGTGGTAAGAGACTGAGCTGATCACAGGAGACCATGGAGGGGGATGTGCCCTGGGTAGGAACCACCCTCACAGTAGGATACCTGGTGTCTCTTCTTAATCCCCAGGACCCCACGTCCACAGGCGTGGGATGGTCAGGAGAGGGATCTGAATGTGAATGCTTCCTTCAGGATTGAGTGGAAGGTGATACAAGTTTCCAGGGACTTCCTCTTTGCCTTTCTCTAACCCTGAGTCCATGAGCCAAGGCAGGCTGTCCCTATTCATGACCTGGGAATGTTCTTCAGAGGTGCTTACCACATTTTATGAATGTTTTTATTTCCTTGGTGGTGACAAGACACTTGGATTCCTCTACCATCCTGATGGCCTGGAGTGAGCTGTTTAATTTCTGTGGTTTTCTCTGCAAAATCAGCATAGGAAGACCTCACCTCCTTGGGAATGTGGGCGGGGGAGGGTCCCAGGGACTCAGTGCAGTGACCCCTCTGGTCTCCCTCGTGTCTGCAGATTGTACCCACCCTTGAACCTGCTGTACAACTACACTGGCTTTTCCTGATGTCCTGTTGGTATCTGGAGACCCACAACACAACAGGTACGATGTGATGAGAGCACCTCCACCCATGTGACCTGTGAGGAACAGAGCACAGGCCATTAAGGAAGGAGAATGTCGCCAGCTTCACTCCCCTGGCCTCCTTGCATGCAGGCCAGGCCACCCCCTGGCATTTTCCAAGCAAGAGGTGGGTGTCAGGCCACTAGGAACCAACCCCTCCCCGGGGTATGGCCTATTGTGTTCAGATGCGGATGCTAAACACAGGATGCTGTGTGAGCCCAGGCTCAAATTCAGGGGGAAGTGTTCCTCCCAGTCCTTACTGCTTTACTTGGAGGTCACATGCTTGTGAATTTGATTTATGCTGATTGGGAAGCTTCTGGTTGCCTCTTAACATGAGACCTGGCAAGAGCTAGTTTGCCTGTAGTGATTGAAAGGAGGGAAACAGCTCTCTTGACTTTTAAGTTGCTTTGTATAGTTTCTCAGATTTAAACTGGTAATTGCAAACTTTTCATTCAGTCGATTAAAAGGGTCGTCTGTAGCTTTGGTCTTTGGACATCATTTAACTCAAAAGTGTAATATTGTAATTTTAGAGCTAAGTCTAGTGCTCAAGCACAAACAGAAGTGTTTGCCTCCCTTTCGAGGCATAAATGAAAACACTGTTTGAATATCAATAATAATAATCAAAGATGCATAAAATTCAACATTCAGTAAGCCTCACTGGATACCAGCCCCTCGAATTCAAGGCCACCTCTGCTTCACCAGGGAACATGCCATTGCAGCTGAAAGGGCAGGCTTGCCGTCTACAAACAATTTAGGTAACATTTCTAACATGCTGGAAGCTGAAAAGTGTTAATTGACTGCTAATTATTAATAGCACTTATGCAGCAAATTCTTTTTTGGAAATGCATGAATGTCGGCGGGGATCCTTCACAGAAGAGTTTTCAGAAAGTGGTCGTTCTCCATATTTATTTTTTCTCATCTCAGACATTGAGGTTTAAGTCACTGGACTCCGAGGAGTGAGGTGAACAGCTTAGATGTTGTTGAACTGATTACAGGACAGTTTACTTGAGGGGGCTTGTGGCCTAACTTTCTGCATTTCTACAAAGCCATACCCGTCTCTCTTTTTTCCTGACATCTCTGAGAATTCTGAGCCTCTTAGTCCAACTGGTAAAATGATGGGGCACTTCAGCGGGGAGGGGTCTGCAGACAAGGCCGCTCTGATTGACATGTCTCACAGGGCGTCTTTCCCCTTCAGGGCCATCTGATGGAACTTTCTACACTGATGGAAATAGGTTTTATGAATACTGTCCCATATGGCAGCTGCACGTGACTCGCAAGCATGTGAAATGTGACTAATGTGACCGAGCCACCAAATGTTTAATTTCATGTCATTTCAATTAACCTGAATGTTAATAGCCACATATGGTCGGTGGCTCTTAACTGTTTTACCACACTTGGCAGGGCAACTTCACAGCACATGGGACTCATGTCACTGGAATTTGCCTGGATTCTCTAGGGGCCCTATGGGATCACAGCTGCTCTGTGTCCTTGGAGCCTGGACACAAGTCCAGCAGTGGTGAGGGACTGAGGAAGTGGTTCTTCAACACGTGCCCACTGCATTGGGGAGTTCAGACATAGACTGAAGTCACCACCAACAAAATCCCCTCTTCTGGGAATTTTTAAGAATGAGTATAGAGGGGCGGTGCCTGTGGCTCAAAGGAGTAGGATGCCGGCTCCATATACTAGAGGTGTTGAGTTCAAACCTGGCCCTAGCCAAAAACTACAAAAAAAAAAAAATGAGCATAGAGATATATTTCAAAAAGGCAGATGATATTTGTTGTTTATCCTCATACACTGCCATAGTGACGTAAAATAGTGCAGCTGCTTTGGAAAAGAATCTGGCAGTTCCTCAAAGGGTTAATCATAGCATTACCGTATGACCTGGCAATTCCACTCAAGAGAAATGAAGACGGATGTTCACATAAAACTTGTCCAGAAATGTTCATGGCAACGTTATTCATCCTAGACAAAAAGTAGAAACGACTCACACGGCCATCAGCTGATAAGGGGATCGATGAAGTGTGGTCTGTCTCTACAGTGGAATATCATGTGGCAACAAAAAGAAGGAAGGACAGACACCTGCTGCTCCCTGGGTGCTGCGTGAGGACCTTGTGCTGAGTGAGAGAAGCCACACAGAGAGAACTGCACATCTTAGGATCCATTTATAAGAAATGTCCAGAATGGGACAACCCCAAAGTAACTGAGTGGTGGGTGGCCCAGGAAGGATGGCTGAGCGAGGTGGAGGGTGACTGCTGATGGCTACAGAGGGTTTTCATTGGGGGAGGATGAAAATGTTCTAAAACTAGATAGTGGAATGGTTGAACAATGCTGTGGTTATACTAAAAACCACTGATTTTTAACTTTAAATGGGTGACTTGTATGTGAATTACATCTTAATCAAACTGCTGTATGTGTATTAAAGATACCGTAAATAAAATTAAAAGAGAAATGAAAGGAAAAGAAAGAAAAATGGAATGCAGAGGCTCCCGCCCCACTTTTGGTCACAAAAATTTGTGTGTAGGGTGTGCAGAGCCCTAGGTGAGAGTTCCAGATGGGGTTTCACTAGAGCCGTCCTCGGTGCTAAGTTATCGTGTGTCTGTTTTTCATTTATTAACTCTGAGTAGGTGGAAGTTTGATGATAGCTATAGATAAAAATAATGACTAGGGGAGGCAATTAATTCCCCTTCTAAATTGTTTTGAGGCATTTGATTTACTATGTGAAGAGAATTACAATGAAAATACATTCATCATTCACTCATCCAAAGAATATTTAATACATGCCTACTGTGTGCCTGGAACTCCTCCCAACCCTGGAGCGTGGCAGTGCCAGGGCAGAGGAGAGGCTGTCCCCCAGCAGGGGTCATCCACATCTGAGTGTTGAGTTGGACCCGTGGAAGCCTATTAGTCAGAGGCCTGAAGGGGACAGGGAACAGACTCTGTTCAGGTCATTTTAGAAGAGTTGAAAAATCAGACCATTTATAAAATGTGAGCAGGGGATGGCACTGAGCCCTTTGCCATCCTGCTACAGGTAGAGAGGGGAGGCCCAGGGATACAGGGCATTGGAGGGTGGCTGGGAGGAGAGAAAGGGATAACTGTGGGAAATGGACTCAGCTAGGGGGAGCCAGGGCTGTAAAACCCATCCTCCCTCCTCCTGTATCCTACCATTGTCTCCTTTGGTGAAGCAACCGGGAAGCCAGAAGCAAGGGAGTCCTGTGGGCATGGTCCATGCTGGTCAACCTGCCAGCTGAGTGCAAGTGGAGAAGGTGGGGTGGATCTGGGAGGTGACAGGAGACAGAGAACAGGGGTCCACAGCTGACAGAGGCACACTGCTAGCCCTGATGTGCGTGCTCCTTAGGGGCCCTGGAAGAGCAGACAGAGGGGTGACACGTTGAACCACAGGCCCTGGAAGAGCAGACAGAGGGGTGACATGTTGAACCACAGGCACAGGTGCGGTCTGAGCAGCCCTAAGAGGTTTGATCAGGCAAGAGCACTCTGAGAAACCACAGTTTGCCTGTCAGTATTTCTTCTGAGTTAAAATAGTGTTTCATGAAAGCAGGGGCAAGTTAGGTTTGAAGCTGCAATTAACCAGTGTATAAGCGTTTTTCCTTGACACAGCCAGCATGCTATAGCCAAATGAGCTTTCTGCTTTGTCACACAGGGTATCAAAACAGTGAGTATTCAGGGTAGCTAGATAATAAAATCAATACTATTTCTGCTTCTTTAGAAATATTGTTATGTGAAATTGGCATACTTTGGTTTGTTGTATTCTACGAGAATTCTGTGGTGAGTAGTACGGTGGCCGCCAGCCAGTTTGAACCAGCTGCTTCACCCACCATCAATGGCATCTATCAGGTGCAAATGCCAACTCAGGGAGGGGCGAGGCAGAAAACGTCTTGGTGGAATTACAGAAATAATATGACTCTGTGGAATTCTTAAGGAACCACAATTTTAAGGTTTTAAATACCCACTTTTGCCTTGACTCTCCCGATGACTACTAGTGAGTGTCGTAAGGATCATCATTGACTTCTGATGACTATTTCCTGGTTATATTCTTCACCATATAATTGAGTGTGAGGTTTGGATAATGAAATCCAGGAGCTCTGGTGCCTCTCCCAGGTCCAGCAGACTCACCATGGAAGGGCAGGAATGGTCACCGGCATTGGTGCCTGCCGCCCCAATCAGAGCAGCTGCACGTTACTGAACTTGCTTCCATCAAGAGCAGAATGAAAGCTTAGTTCTGCTTCCATACAGGGCCCTACTCCCCGATTCTGAAAGGATATTAACATTGCTCATACTAATCTTAAATGCAAATCATTAGTCCCCTCAAGGTGGACTATTGTGGGGGGCATGCCTCGACTTATTTTGTTAAGTTTTGTTTTTTGTCAGTAAGCCTAATGATTTTACTTGCCTGGAAAGTCTGTGTTGTCCAGTCTGTACCAGAACAACCTTCAGAAATGACTCAGGTGACCAGCAGCTTCATTCTTATTCAAAGGGAAAAAGCAATCAGCTATTCATAGGTCACAGCCAACGTGCCGCAGCCCAGAAGCCCACAGTGAGAACCAGAACTGACCGACAGCGTCATGGTCATGGGCCGTAATTGTTTTCTCCTCCAAGTGTTTTGAAACCAAAATCATTTATCATACTGATTATAACCTACAAGGGTGACATTATTCATCTTTTTAATATACTTTCACGTCTCCAAGGACATAATCATTCTTTTAATCACAACCTCAATACAGTCGCTGATGAGTGTTCTCCTGTCTTGAAAGTCACTTCATGGACTGTGGTCATAGCCCTGGGGAGCACCTGGTTCCCAGGGTGGGATGGTGCTCACGTCTGTAACCAGAAACAGCGTTGCCTCTGAATCCTTGCTTTGGGGTTGAGCCACCTCTTCTATTTGACTTCAAGGGTACTAATTACGTCTCAATAGTAGGTCACACTCTTCCTCAATTCATAGATAGAATTTTAAAATTTAAACATCACATTTAAGGCTTGGTACCCGTAGCTCAGTGAGTAGGGTGCCAGCCATATACACCAAAGCTGGCAGGTCCGAACCCAGCCCACGCCAGCTAAACAACAATGACAACTGCAACCAAAAAATAACTGGGCATTGTGGCCAGTGCCTGTAGTCCCAGCTACTTGGGAGGATGAAGCAAGAGATTCACTTAAGCCCAAGAGTTTGAGGTTGCTGTGAACTGTGACATCATGGCACTCTACCAAGGGCAACATAGTGAGAGTCTGTTTCAAAAAATAAATAAGTAAATAAATAAATAAATATCACATTTAAGTCAGAGAAAGTCTTTTTCAATGCTGAAATTAAGTGCCTCTGTTTCTGTATGCCTGTATTGATTTATTTGGGGGCTTTTCTTTGTATCCTCTAGCAATGCTATGTCATAACAAGCTGCCTGTTGCAGGTTTCTGGTTGTTCCTCTGCTCTTGGGCTGTTGGGTTCCTTAATCCCAAGCTCTAGTCATTCCTAGAGTCCAGGTCAGTTCTAGAGGCAGTGACATCACACCTGCTGGGAGTTGGCAGGCTCCATCTCTGTGTGTAGGTGTCAGCCAAGCACCGCCAGGAGCCCTCAGAGCCCAGCTTGCTCTGGGCTACATGGCTGGATTAGCAGAAATCTCTTCCCAGACGGGCCCTGGGGTCACCTAGGCCGAGTCATTCTGCAGGTGCCTCAGTACCTCTCTAGGGTCCTCCCCATGGCCCGCCTCCTTTGGTACCTGGTAGAGCTTCAGCCCTGCCCACTCCCCACAGGCCTGGTGCCTTACAGAAGAGGGGCCTGCACTTGCAGGGGCGCAGGGGGGAGACAGGGACACGTTGAGTCAGAGAAATCCATTCCTGCTCCCAGGATGCCTCAGGTTGTCACCCTGGCGTCCAGGCTCCCATGGGGCTGTTTTCATTCATATTCAGGACTTGTGGGCCCAAACTACTCTGACTCTACTTAGAATGAATATAGAGTCAGAATGAAGTTTTTATTTTTCAGAATAAAGACTTTTTTGTCTTCATTGTAAAGTTAAAAATGACCATTAAGAAGTGATTAGTGCTATGACTGAGACATGAAGCAGCATTCATTTGAAAATTGAGTTCTTTTAATGCATGCCATCAATTTCATTATAATGCATCTCCAGCTAGTTTTGTGGGTTTCATCTTTTTTTTTTAAGCTTTTCTGCTGTGGCATAGATCAAAAAGGTACACTAGAGTGAAATGTCCACATTTTATGCAGGGGCTACATGACCAACTCCCAAGGTCCCTTAATGGAAACATACACATGTGTCCTGTGTAGGGTGACCAGATTTTAACATCAGTAAGGCGGGACAACATGGCGGGGGGCGGGGCGCCGGCGGGGGGCAGGGCGCCAGCTGGGGCAGGGCAGGGCCTGACAACAATGCAAACTTTGATAAGCAGTTCTCAGTAATCACTTCTCAGCAATTATTTGTTATTATTACAGTTTAACATTATAAAATTAACAAAAATAATATAAAACTCATATTCTGGCGAAATAGCCACATGG
>CAUYQV010155305.1:0-12080 GCA_963574575.1 Galagoides demidoff | reverse complement strand
GCTATCCCCCTGGGTAGAGTGCCATGGCATCACAGCTCATAGCAACCTCCAACTCCTGGGCTCAAGCGAGTCTCCTGCCTCCACCTCCCAAGTAGCTGGGACCACAGGCGCCCGCCACAATGCCCGGCCATTTTTTGGTTGCTGCCATCATTGTTGTTTGGCAGGTCCGGGCTGGGGATTCGAACCTGCCACCTTAGGTGTACGTGGCTGGCGCCTTAGCCAATTGAGCCACAGGTGCCGAGCCATACATTCTAGGTCTTTATTTGCTGGTTCTTTGAAGCCTAAACATATGTCATCCTGAAGATGATCATCTTCAAAAAAAATTTCCCTAAATTAGAGTGGAAGATCCTTGCCTAGGGTACTGATCTTGAGGAGTCCAGCATCTAACCCAATTCTGACTCACAACAGGAATAATTATTATATTATTATATTAATGCTTATTACAGGGCCTTGGGCCCAGTAGGTGCTCAGTAATGGTAGAATGATTAGAATGATTATAGTGTCTCCTGCAATGTATGTTCAATAATTGGTAATATTAATGCTGCCAGTCAATATCAAGCTCTTAACTGCATATCAGGCATTGTCTTAAGTGCTTTGTTTGCGTTAACTCATTTGATCCTCATATCAACTCTTTAAGGAAGGTACTATTGTCCCTATTTTACAGATAAGAAAACTGAGGCAAGGAGAGGTCAGGTATATAAATGATATGATAAAGATGATTAAAGTGCATTGAATGCAGTGGCTCTTCAAAAATGATTGGTATTTGGGCGGCTCCTGTGGCTCAAGGAGTAGGGCCCTGGCCCCATATACTGGGGGTGGTGAGTTCAAACCCGGCTCTGGTCAAAAATTGCAAAAAAAAAAAAGATTGGTATTAATGTTAGAGAGTATTATATACAGAGTAAGTGGCTCAGTCATATAATAAGTATTGTTATGATTGCAATATCTTCAAGTAGTAGGTGCTCTGCAAATGCACACAGTAGGGTGCCTAATGAGTGGAAGATGTCAGTGTAGAGCCCAGTACCTACTAGGCTCAATGAGGTTTGCCCATTAGTTGGGGATTAGATTGTGCTCTAGATGGACAGTGCTCACAAGTCCCTTCCGCAAATTACTCAGCCTGAGAAAAGGAGTCTGGAATTAGAGACGGTCTCTGCTCCATGTGGCCATGCAGAGGCCACAGGAAGTTCCCTATGTCCACAGTTCAAGCCCTGCATCTGCAGCTCCACATAAACAGGAAGTAATGAGATGGCCGCAGAACAATGCCACAGCCTGCTCTGCTGTGTATAGAAGGGCCTAGGTGTCCCCAGGCTGAAGAACGTCTTTGACACCTGCTGAAGTACATTGTAATTTGTTGAGCCCTCATGCTGACACAGAGACTGTCAACCCTCTCCACCCTGCCAGGCTAGGTTAGAGTACTCCCTTTTGCAGAAGGGGAAACTGAGGCTCACATCACAAAATAATTTGCCTAAGCTCATGCAGAGCTCCACCCAGGGCTCTGCCCCTCAACCAATACCCTTTCCATCCACAACGCAGTTTCTTTCTTAGTATTTATTGAATAAATTCTAAGAAAAAAGGGGTAAATCTTGGCCTCCAAAATATGCAGTACATTAGACAAAGCAAGGATGGTGTTTAACCCCAGGGGTTTGCACTGAGATACCTCAATACCAGTGTTCTAAATAGGGCAGGGTAAACCTGAAACATGCTCTTTCCAATAGCTAGTGAACAAAGACTTCCCTAAAGGTCACCTACAGTCTTAATTGCCCAATCCAACAGTCCTTGCATCATTTTGTATCATGGGGTATAGCAGCATGATATTAAATGTTTGTATATTTTTTAAAAATGAGATGTAGTCCTTTTCAAACATAATTTGATATCACTGTTCTATGGTTCTAGAAAATAAATGGAGCTTTCTGTATGACCAACATGGGTATGTGAGAGACACACTTCACCCCTAACTTTTTCTCTTGAACCTAAGCCTCTAAGCTTCAGATCACTCCATCCCTCACCCTACCCCTGAGTCCCACTTTTATCTCTTACTGCCTTTTTTGACTACACACGACTGGTCCTGCCTGCTTGCTCCTCATAGGAAACATAAAACCAGGTGTGAGTGGCACCCCACCTCCACCCCCAAAACACATCCACACAGTCCTCTTTTCCGTTGAAATCTGCAAGAGGAACAGTGCCGTGCCTATGTTGGTACCACCATTTTTGGCAAACTCTTCTTCGGCCTTCTGGGCCCCTCCCAACAGGGCAGGAATTTCTGGTGAACAATCGAACAAAGCCGGGAACTGGGGGGAAGGCACAGGACATTCCAGAAGGATTTCTCTCGAGCTCCCAAAGACAACACGCAGGAACACTGCAAAAAAGTCACAGCCAAGCAAAGAAAATCATGAAAAGGACGGAAAATCTGCCCAGTAGGAAGGACTGTGCAGGCTGGAGGAAGGAACAAAGGGCCGGGGGTCAGAAGGCCTGGGGGGGAGGCCTCTATCTGCTACTTGCATCTTTTCAGAGGCCATTCCATTTCCCTAGCCTCGGATTTGTGTTCCTTGAAAAGTGAGGGAGTTGCAAAAGTAAACACACAGATCCACCCATAGAAGTTCACAGCCATGCTTTGTTAATAACGAAGACCTGGGAACAACCCAAACATTCTACAACAGGATAGGGTTAATGAATTATGGTGTGTTGATGAATCACGATACCAAATAATTATTAGACATATTATGTGCAGGGGCAATACAGAGCTATTCCAAGTAGCTTGTCCCCGTAGTGTTAATCGTTACCATCTGTAATAAAGAGCTTGCATCAGGATGTAAATCTATGCACTGCTTCCAATACGGGACAAGTATTGCCAGGAAAAAGTGTCAGCTGAGCTAAACTGTCACTAAGCTGTGCTTATTGAAACAGTTGATTTACACTGTGGAACAAGCTCTTATCTTGTCTCACACTGGTAATAAACAGTTTGGGGATTGGCACTGGGCCACAGATGCATTTTTAAGTAGCCCTGGTCTTTACCGACACATAGAACTGTGTTTGTGAAAAAAACATTAAGTGAGAAAAGCAAGACACAAAATCCTATGTGCACACTCTTATGTGTGTAACGAGAGAAAACACGGAATGTCTACACTGACAAAGGAAGGGAGAGGAACATTTCTGGAGCTCCAACTATGAGCCTGTAGACGTCTTCTACAGCTGAAGCAGAGGTTTGTGGGCAGGAATAGGGATGGGTATATGGAGCCATGAGAATTCCAGCCTGGCTTGGGAGGAAAGGTGGGGGTGGAGGGCCATGGGTGACAAATTCAAAGTATAAAGACCATTTATGGTCAGCTCAGGAGCCAAGCTCCGGGACAGCACTTGCAAAGTGTGTTGTGAGAAACACCAGCCCTATGAGACATTAAAAGGTTTTTCCATAAAAACAAGTAGATTCCGTTCCCGGAGAGGTTGAGGAAGGCCGAATTAAACAGAGTTGGACAGGCGGCTTCATTGGAGACCTGTCAGAGACTTTTCTGGGTGGGTGTCCCTCGGGACGGTCAAGGTGTGAGAAAGGGAAATCTCAGATGGCAGATGACCCAGGAGGAACAGTGTGGGAAGCCTGCCCTGGGCCTGGGACCCAAGGAGAAAACTCAGCAAGGAAGTGATTTATAGTGATGGGGTTGGCAGGGGAACAGTAAGAGGGGGCAGATCCAAGGCCATTTGCAGAAGTCTCACACCTCTGCCTGAGCTGGGAGCTGTACTTCTGTCTGGGCAGAGTTGAGAACAACCCAGGTGGAGGCAGAATGGGTGTGGTTGAGAATGTGGGTTCTAGAATCAGACATAGATGTGAATTCTGGTTCTAGCTCTCACTGATTGTGTGACCTCAACAAGCCACTTCATTCCCTGGGCCTCAGTTTCCTCATCTGAGAAAGGGAGCTAATAAAATACACATACTTGCCTACCTCCCACAACTACAAGTGATAATCAAATGCCATTCAGTGTCAATTGAACAGTACAGAGAGTTTATCTTCGTCCCAAGTACAAATCAAAAGAGGAACATTTATATTATATGCCGCTTTTGAACCCGCTTGCTCTTTGATTTAAGTAAAAATTATCTGAGTGCCAACTCTATGCTCTTTGCAGGGGATATAATTGGGAACAAGACAGACAAGATCTTCATGTCATCTGGCTTCATTATGCCTCATAATATTAAATGATCTTCCAAATTATTACAATTGTCAAAAATTCCAAATGAAGGAAGGATGGGGGTGGTAAGGGGGATGTGGTCAAGTGTAGTGGACAACCTGACCTAGTCTGGGAGGTCAAGGGAGGCTTCTATGGTGACATGATGTTTGAGCGGAATCTCAAAGGAGATTAAAGTGAAGAGGAGTGGCTATTAGGTGGGAAAAGCACTGAAGGAGAAGGAACAGCATGTGCAAAGACCATGTTGGGAAAGGGATGTGGCTGGAGAGCTTAGAATTGTGTCCTTCTTCCTCTTCCCACCATCTCCCAGCATCTGTTTGCCTACACAAGCATGGAAACCCTTGTATATAGCAAGCATTTACTTTCATTATCAAATGAATACAGGGCCACAGCTAGCCCAGACAATGCCTTCACTCACATTAGCGAAAAGTACTCGTTCTAGGTAGATGTAGCCCCACAACAGGACACATCACACCTCCTATTCCCCCACTTGGCTGCATACCCTTGTTCAGTGAACACCCTGCCCAACTGTCTACTGCAGGCTTGAATGAATGAGTGAATGAAGAGGAATGTGAGTAAAATGAATGGTAAGTTCTGAGGGAAGGAAAAGATTCGGAGTAGAAGTGAAAGCCAGGAAAAGGTGAGTCCTGTTGATCTCGGAGCAGCAGAAAGGTGAACTACAAATTCTGGCTGCTGGCTCCAAAACCCCCGACTCTTTTTTGTCAGAAGCCATGTTATTTGGCTGTTCCAAACTCTTGTAGTCTCTCCTTACCCAAGAACTTTGCGTGAGACTTCAATTATGATAAGCATCCTGAGTTACGGGCACATACAGTGTGAGTACAGGTGCCTCTCAGACTCAGCAAAGTCCAGAAGACCCTGCTTCTGCCCCTCTTCTAAGCCATATAAGGAGACAGCCAGGCCCTAGATGACACAGCTTGAGAACATTTACTAAAGATATCAAGGACTGCAGAGTAAAATAGACCCAGCCAAATCCCTTAGTGGGAAGGAGAGGACGCAGAATAAATAGGTGGATGACCAGTCCTCAGGTGGGTGGGGTTACTCTGGAAGACTTTCTGGACAGGCCATATTTTCCTGCTCTCTATGTCAGCTCAGCTCCTTCCAGGCCCCAGTCAGCTTTACCATATCTTTCCTCAACCCCTTCTAGGAGGCAAGACTTACAGCTCTGGGTTAGTCTTGACCAAATATCTACAAAGGGTGGCTTGTTCTCCTTTTCCCTTTGCTCATGAGCAAATAATCCAAGAAGCTGAAGCTTTGGGGCTTAAAGGGCCCGAGGTAGGGAACAGACACTGAGGCAGCTCATGAAATGCGATTTGTCACGGATGCTGACCCTCCACAGATGGGCAAGGCTTGGAAAAATCCTGCCACCAGGGCTGGCCACCTGCCAACTCTGAAGTCAGTAGAGTTCTGAAGCCTTCCTCATCAGACAGGGAGTGGAGTTCCCAAGTAAAAAGCTTCACTCTCCCATTCGACTGGAGGTCCTTGGGGTGGGTGCTGTGTCTGCCATCAGGCTGGGAGCAACACATTGGGTGTAGAGGCTGCTCCTCCATCAGAACAGAGCTCCCTGAAGGCAGAGCTCTCTCTTCATACTGGGAGGCACCAGAAACAGTAATAAGAGAAATGGCTACCACTTACTAGTGCTTACCATCTGCCTGAAACGGCTCCTTTATAAACAGATAATTCTTGTAATGACACTGCTCTCGTTTTCTACATGTGGGGACTGACCCATGGAGATTGAATAATTTGCTCAAGATTGCACGGCCAGGGAGTAGAGGCAGGGTTCTCTATCAGAGCGAGAACAATGTGAAGACAGAGACCAGATGTCCACCCCCTTCCCTCCATCAGGTTAGGAGTTCGCTGAGGGCCAAGACTGGGCATCCTTCCTCTGTCGACCCCTATTTCCTTGTCTGAAGCAGAGACAGGCCTTATTCAGTGCCATGCCAGAGTCTGAGTTGGGGCCAGAGAGTTGGTTGAACCACTGTGGATGTAGTTTCTGCTCCTGGCAGCTTTGACGTAGCCCCCAGAAACGTGCCTCTTTTGGAGATAGGGCATGTACTTGGGATGGGGTCAGGATGCCAGTGTTTTCTCAATCCCCCAGGTGTCTGGGGCCTGAAGGCCCCTATCACAGGGAACACACCTTCCTGTGCCAGGCCTGGTGCCGCCCAGTTAGCTGGGCATTTCCTTCTGTCCACAGCTCACCTCACTCCTGGCTGCAAACCCAGCCATGAGTCTCTGGAACCTAGTAACACAGCAAACAATGGAAACTTCAGTTTTTACTCTCCTCCCTCTATCATTACTCAAAAGATTTTCCTTAAAGCCACCCCTCGCCTACACACACACACACACACACACACCAGTGTTCTCTTCACCTATTGACCTGGGGCTGACTAGACATTTTCAGGTCAGGAGGGTGCTGAGGGTAGGGGTGGAGGGGCCAGGTGGCATGGTTGTGCCCATGGGGCCTGTGGGTCAGTGTCAGAGGCTGATCTTCAGCTGTGATTTAACGGCCCCAGCATCTGTGATGGGGGGCTTTGGCAGGGCCTGTCTATGTCTGGGCCCGGATGTGTGAATTGCTGTGTCTCTGGCTCTGGGGCTGTGATTTGTGTGAATCAGAGTCAGTCTATAAGCGACTTACATGGGAAAAGACACTGAGCGGGGAGGGCACTGCAGTTTAGTACTGAGTGCCCACCTCGAGGCACTTGGATTAGTGTATGAGAAAATGCAAAAATACCCAGGCTGGTTTGCACCCAAGAAATGACACCAGCTTGTATGTGAAAAGTGAACGCCCGTCAGGAGCTAGTGTGTGAAAAGGCGTCCTCACGCTTTGAGGTTTGTTGAATGTGTGAGCCTCCTGAACGTGCGAGTGGCCAAGTGTGTGCGAAGGTGTCCCCTGTGTCACCTGTTCCCTGTCATCTGTGGAGGTGACCATTTAGAAGCAGGTGCTCACACGAACCCGTGAGGATTGTTAGCACAATAGAGTTGGGTGCAGTAGTGTGAAAGTGTTCTCATGTAGCAGACAAGTGTGTTTCTGCAAGAAAGTGGAGTGTGGAAGTGTTTTTGAGAGTTCAAGTTGGTGTGAGCGTGTGGAGCAGGTGTGGGAGCTGTGTGCACATGTGTGAGCAGGGGCAGGAGATCCCGGGGTTCCCGAAAGCCGCGCGTGAGCAGATAGCGTTGTGTGGAGTGTGAGGGCACTGTGGGAGCAGCTTTAGTCTGCAAGCTGGTGGGACGTGCAGGGTGCGCGGGACAGCTTGAAGTAGAGCGCGCAGAGTCTAGGAGGCCCCGCACTGCCCCGCGCTCCCGCCCCCCGGCCCCCGGCCCTTACCACACTCCAGCACGGATTTGGCGGGGAGCCGGGCTGGGCCGCGGCCCACGCAGAGGGGGCTGGGGGCCCAGACAAAGGCCCAGTCGGTGAGGCGGCAGGCTGTAGCGAGCCTCGCCCGTGGTCCGGAGGCGGGGCGGGGGCGGGGCTGGGGCTCTGGGCGGGGCCGCCTTTGCGGGGGCGGGGCGGGAGGGGCGGGAGGGGCGGGGGCGGCGGGGAGAGGGCCGCGCGGTCCCGAGGACTCCGCTGGCCAGCGATCGGGCGGCTGCGGGCGGCGCCGAGCGAGCGAGAGAGCAAGGGAGCGGCACGGGCCGGGCCATGGGGCAGCAGGCAGCTAGCGCGCTGTTACTGGCGCTGCTGCTGCACGAGCGGCTGCTCGCGGTGAGTGTACAGATTAGAGAGGCTGGGGGCTCTCCAACCCCTCTCGCGGAGCCTGCCAACTTGGCTGGAGCGCCCGAGGCTGCGCGGCCGGGACTGGCTCAGAGCTGTGGCGCCCGCCGGGGACCCCGAACCCGCACAGGCCCACGCCACCCTGCGGCTTGGGGCTGCCCTGGAGGGGACCTAGCGTGGGGCCGGGGGCGGGGCTGGCCCGCTTGGGAGCCCGTGGGTCCCTTGGCCACGTTGTCGGGTCTCGGAGTCGCGCTAGGCATGGCCCGGCCTACCATTCCCGGGGATCAGGAGGAGAAACTTTGAGCAGAGTGGGAACTTGGCAGGAGGATGGTGCCCCTTTCTGCGCCAATTTCAGCGGAGATGGGGATCCTATGCCATCTTTCCCTTTGGGAGCTTGTACCCAGACAGGCACAAGTAAAGAACTTTTGGGACAGAACTGAGACTTGTATGAACACCCACGGACCCTGTCGTCAGACAGTCCAGGAGTTAAATCAATCCCTGCCCTTTACTAAATAACTGTGACCTCAGGCAAGCTAGTTAAACTCTTCTGCGGCTGCCCCACGTGTGTAAAGGGAACTCAAAATGCGTGGCCTCAAAATGCATAGCCCCGGGGCGCTTGGCAGACAAGGTGGAATGAACTGCGGAGTGCAGAGGGCCTGTTCCGCTGTGGACACTCGGTGGGCACTAGGAGGATCTGAGATTCCCCAACTTTTCTCTTCTGGGGTCTCCCAGGGGCCTGCTCCTGCAGCGCAGTGCTCTACTCTGAGCTTAGGTGGCCTAGGGGGCAAGTGGGAGAATTCCTGGGGTCAGAACCCTGAAACTTAAAAGGCACTTGACCAGGAGAGGCCCTGGGGACCTCAGTGAACTCAGGAGGCCTGGGTGGGACCAGTGGGCAGGGAACTGGTGGCAGATGTGTGTCTGGGGAGCTGGGCCTGCCTTGGTGAGCCACAGAGCTGCCCCCACCCTCTCTGAGGTGTTCTACTCCTAGGCAGTCTCCATCCCTGCTCCTCCCTTGCCCTGCAGAGCCAGATTTTCTAATCTGGCCAGTGTTTACCCAGTGACTGACTGACTCCCTGTCCTCACCTTGGGGGCTTTCTCTCACTATTGTCTTCCTGAGTCACTTGTTAACCACCCCCCAAAGACCTGTCCCATCAAATGCTCTTGCCTCACCCACCTAGGACTTCTCCTCCCCTACAGTCTGGTGAGCACCTCCTTCCTCCCTTGTCTCAGCCTCTGTCCCCAGCAGGGCCACTCAGTTTTGACCCCAACTTGCAGCTCCCAATGCTGACTTGACTTTTCCCAAGGCACCAACCTACTGTATGGGATGGTTTCAGCTCCCCAACAGTCTTTCCTGACCTTGCCCAGCTCTGCCCCTGGGCAAGGGCTTCTCCACGCCTGGGTTGTACAATGGCAAGAGCAGTGGGTGGAGTTATTTGCTGTGTGAGGGAGGAATTTCCACAGAAATTCATTCACTTGTTCATTCAACAGATAATTATTGAGCAACATTCCATGACAATCACTGAGAGTGCAGGGGTCCATTCATTGGGAAGGTCTTTGCCAAGCACCTACTGTGTGCCAGTGCATGTGGCGTGGTGCTAGGGGTCAAGGTGGTTCAGGTGAGCAGGGACAGCCCTGTCTGTTCTTGCCCAGAATTCACAGGCTGGTGGACCATAATTTGGGATTATAGAGCCCCCTCAGCAACCACAGTGAGGTCTTTAGTGTCCCACCCAGGCGGATGGTGGTAGGTTGGAAAGGGCTTGGGCCTTGCAGTCTTACAGGCCCAAGTTCAAGTCCCAGCCCTGCCATTTCTAGCTGTGTGATCTGGGCCAGACTTCTTTCTCAGAGCCATAGTTTTCACAACTGTAGAATGGGGGTGAGATGTTTGCTGTGCCTCTCAAATAGGATCAGTTCCTACTGCGGTGCCCCAGCAAGCCTGGGGCTTCATCTCTTCTGGCCTTCAGAAGCCAGTGGCAAGTGGAGGAGGGTAGGACACAAGCAGGGAGGGAGAGTCCTCAGGGAGACCTCACTGGGGGCTGGAGACAGGACCACAGGGAGCCGTGCTCTGTGATTAAGTGTGGGAGTAATTTCAGCTCTCAGGAGGTGGGGAGGTTGGCCAGGGTGGGGGTTGGGTCTGGGTGCCTCACCTTTCTGACCCCTTTTCTTCCTGCTGAGGCCTTGGCCTTCTTGTCCTGGGGTCAGCCCTGTCGGATACAGGCGTCTTGAGGGGGCCTCAGTGGTGGTGATTAAGGTGTTTTCCAGGACTGAGGGAAGTCACTGTGATACCTGTTTCCTGCCTCAGCTGGATTTCCTTGCTGAGGAGGCTGCTGGCTGGCGGGAACTGGAGCAGCCTCCCCTTCCTGGTGTTACCTCACCCTCCCCTCCATGGAGCTGGCTGCTCTGCTCCCACTCTGCCCCCCTTAGGGTGAGCATGTGCTGGGATTTCAGAGGGAGGGAGGGAGGAGGGAAGGTAGGTCCATCTGCAGAGGGGTCAAAGGCTGCAAGGGTCAGAGATGGAACCCTCATTGGTTAGGCCCAGGTCCCCCTGTCTAGGGAGTCATGGCTCCCTCCTGGCTTGGCCCGGGCCTGTTCTCAGGCTGGGCTCAGGCAAGTTAGGATCTGTGGGTCTGAGGCCCTGCCCCAGAGATGGTGGAAGGAAGGTGGCATGAGGTGACTGGGTTCAGGGCCTGGAGGACGTGTGAGGAGAGTAGTGGGGAGGCCCACTAGGCCCCATGACAATGACAAAATCATGTGGATGGTTCACATTTCCCCAGTGCCCACTGTCTGCCAGGTGCTGCATTCCTCAACGAATCCTCTCATTAGCCTAGTGGTTGCCCTGTCCTCATGATGCTCGGAATCAGATGCCAGTCTCTGACTTAACATAATCCCCTGGGCCCTACAAGATCTGGCTTCCTGCCAACCTGCCCCTCTGGGGTATGCCTCCAGCTACACCAGTCTTTGTTTCTTGAACATGCTAAATACACTCTATCGTAGGGCCTCTGTATCTGCTGTTCCTTCTACCTGGAATGCTTGTCCCTGTACCATCCATCTGACCCTCTGCCTCCCCTCATGCAGGTCCTGACCACTCTGTGCATCGTCTTTGCTTCCTTATACTGCTTTATTTTTCTTCTTGTCACCATCTGTCATGTATTTCTTTACATGTTTATCTGCCTCTGCCTGCCCAATTAAAGCTCTATGAGAGTAGAACCCTATCTATTTTCATTCACTGCTGTATCTTTAGCACCTGACAGTAGTAAGTGCTAGCAAGTGTATTTGTTGAATGCTAAACTACAGCTTGGCTGGGCATAGTGGCTCACACCTGCAATCTCAGCACTTTGGGAAGTGGGAGGATCACTTGAGGCCAGGAGTTTGAGACCAGCCTGAGCAACATAGTTGAGACCCATCTCTACAAAAAAATTAAAAAATTAGGTGGGTATGGTGATATGCACCAGTAGTCTCAGCTACTTGTGAGGCCAAGGCAGGAGGATTGCTTGAATCCAGGAGTTCGAGGCTGTACTGAACTATGATGATGCTACCAAACCCCAGCCTGGGCAGCAGAGTGAGACCCCCTCTCAAAAATTTATTTATTTATTTATTTATTTATTTTTTGAGACGGAGCCTCAAGCTATCCCCCTGGGTAGAGTGCCGTGGCATCACAGCTCATAGCAACCTCCATCTCTGGGCTCAAGCGAGTCTCCTGCCTCCACCTCCCAAGTAGCTGGGACCACAGGTGCCCGCCACAACGCCGGGTCATTTTTTGGTTGCAGCCATCATTGTTGTTTGGCGGGTCCAGGCTGGGGATTCGAACCTGCCACCTTAGGTGTACGTGGCTGGCACCTTAGCCGATTGAGCCACAGGCGCCGAACCTCAAAAATTTAAAAAGCTACAGCTACTAATGTGGTCCCCATTCTCTAAGCAGAGGAAATTGAGGCACAGACAGGTTATATAACTTGCCCCATGGCTTACATGCCCATATTCTCTGATTCCTCTTGAGCCAAGTTGTGAAGCCAGAGAAAGTTCTTGTAGCCACTTTACCTGCTGTCCTTCTCCTTATAGTAGGCAGTCCGTAGATACTGATAGAACTTATCACTGATGTTGGTTAGAATAAGAACTCTGGTTCCAGGCAGCACAGGGGCTACCTCAGACAAAGCATTTCAGGGTCAGAGGCGCTCAGATGGATGTGCCT
>CAUYQV010155304.1:0-11480 GCA_963574575.1 Galagoides demidoff | reverse complement strand
AGTATGGGGACCACACATCTGCACGAGAGCACAGCAGATCCCATCTTTGTCAGCTTGGACACACGGCTGCCTCAGACAGAAGCAGGGATGTGAGGCTTGCAAATAAAAGCCTCTGCCACCCATGACCCCTCACATGTTTGTTTGGGAATTAGAGAAAAAAAGGCAAATGTGTTTTATACATTCTGAAAATGGGAAAGTTCAGAAGGCAGGATAGTTTAGGGGAAAGGTTGATCAACTTGCTTTTAGATATATTGAGCTTGAATTAAAGATGATGCAGGCATCTGTACAGCAGGTTACACAATCTCAGGAACAAGTCTGAGGCTACATATGAAGGTACAGAGCTGTCTGCATGATAAGTGGATAAAGTACAGGCTGAACTGCTGCAAAAATACAGGAGTGATCTCCTAATGGGTCTCTCCAACACACGCTTAGAGAGGCCGAGTGGTTTTCACTGTGATTTTGTGGTTTAGGCAGAAGCTAGGGAATTGTGAGTCCACACAACTAACAGCAACAGAAGTTGCATTGTAGTTAACCTTGGTTCATGGTTAGGAAATGACCTGTCTTCACGCTTCCAGTTCAGCCTGCAGGTGACACAGGCAGTAGTATTTCTCAGTCCCCAGGCTGGTCTATCCAGAACTTCAAACAGTAGGTTTCTCCATTCCTCTAAAAGAGCCTTTCTTCCCAGATTCCAAGACAGAGATAGTTCACACTGCTCATTCTTAAACTAACAAACAAACAAAAACTCAGCACAGAGGCTCACCCCTGTAATCCCAGCACTCTGGGAAGTTGAGGTGTGTGCATCCCTTGAGCTCAGTATTTTGAGATTAAGCTGAACAACAGTGAGACCCTGTCTCTACTTAAAATAGGAAAAAATTAGCCAGGCATGCGGCAGGTGCTATAGTCCCAGCTACAGGAGGCTGAGGCAGGAGAGTCGCTTGGACCAGAATTTTGAGGTTGCTGTGAGCAGCCTATGATGCCGTGGCACACTAGCCTGGGCAACAAGTGAGACTCTGTTTCCAAAAAAAGTTTTCTAAAGATCTGGCAAATTTTCTTTATTTTTCTTGGCTAAGAAATTATTACTCTTGGGTAACTCCATACAGTAGCCAATGCTTCATATATCAGCTCCAGGTTGTTGCATGCCCAGGGGGGACCAATATAAATAAGCAATGCCTTAAATACTGGACTTTGTCATTAAGAAATGCAATAACAACCACGACTCTTCGGGATAGGCTGTTCACTCCTTGGCCTTGGCAGAGTCTCCTGTCGCTTAAGCCAATACCCTGTTCTGTCTCCACTCTTGCCCTTCCTTCCTTATTCTCTAGGATAGGTTACTATATTTAAAAACTATTTGTTTATGTATTTCCTGAAACAGAGTGTCACTTATAGGTGTTCAAGAATGATTGTTGACTGTATAAGTGAAGGAAAGGAAGACACAAGGAAATCATAATAAATGACAAAGTACCACATATATTACATATCTTACCATATGTTACTGTGCGTGTATCCATAAGGCTGTACTATTTAGTGAGATCTAAGTGGAATTGCAGCTATTAACAAATGGATTCAATTTATAAGTGTAAGCAGCAAAGTTTATAATTTATAAATAATAAATATTTGAATGATGGAAACTTCGGTTACCCATATTTCTTCCAAACATATAGAGCTTTCAGTTATAATTACATCATTAAACGATGAGTCATTTTTCTATGAGGTGAACAGTAGCTGAAGACATTTGACATCATAAATGTGTTCAGCGATGTAATATCCTTTATTCTAACACTGGGATCTCTGAGACTATTGTAATAGTGGGAGGTGTTTTAGTCATGCACTTGAACACTGTGGGGAATTATATGAACTCAATTAGAAAGACGTATTTCCAATTCAAGGACTTTTTGCTTTTAAAGTCTAGATTCTACTTTTTCATGAATATATGAAGATTGTCATAGTTGTTAATGTAGACATTTGACAGAATGAACAATTCAGGGTTATATATTGATTCAGTTGCTATATGCATGCATGGATATTAGGTTATAATTCTCTTATTGGACATTCATATCAATTTTCTATACTCATTAGATAAAGCCTACATGCAAGTAAACATGTATGCTGCCTACATAAAGATGTATATATGTGTAGTATATATGTGCATGCATATAATCCTGTTTTTTTGTTTTTTTTTTTAAAGAGACAGTGTCTCACTATGTTGCCCTCAGTAGAGTGCCACGGCGTCACAGCTCATAACGACCTCAAACTCTTGGGCTCAAGAGATTCTCTTGCCTCAGCCTCCCAAGTAGCTGGGATTATAGGCACCCACCACAACACTCAGTTATTTTTTGGTTGCAGTTGTCATTGTTGTTTAGCAGGTCTGGGCCAGGTTTGAACCGCCAGGCAGGTGTATATGGCTGGCGCCTTACTCACTGAGCTACAGGCGCTGAGCCATACATATAATCCTGTTTTAAGTAAACATACTCTACCCTGTCTCTTACGTTAAATGCAGCTATCAAGCCCAGATTGAATACAGCTACTCAAGATGCTTAAAAGCACACATTAGCAGGCAGTTTGAGGAAGAAGGTCACTATGAAAATTATTTCAAACCCATGATGAATTTACTATTACTTTTCCCCTACCATTCCTTGCCTTGAAGTAGAAGATGAAACAATATTTGCAAATCCATAGCAAGCTGAATATACAAAGTAATAAAGTAACAGCAGAAATAAATATATTTGGAAACATATAATAATAATACAAAAATCAATGAAATCAGAAGCTCATTCTTTGAACAGACCGATACATTAATAAAACTCTATAAACACTGATAGAAAAAAAATTTTCACAAACACATTATAAATATTAGGAACAGAAGAGGAAGTATCATCACAGATTGTGCAATCATAGAAAAGAGGATAATGGTATACAATGGATAGATCTGCCAGTGTAAATTTATACTTTACATGAAGCTTGACAATTTAGATGAAATGAGCCAATTTTTCAAGAAGTGTACACTTTGAAAACACACCCAACATGAAATAGATAACATGAACAATTCCCTATTAAATAAAATTAAATATGTAATTTGAAACTTTCTGATAAAGGAATATTCAAACCCAGATTTTAATAAATGAACACATAAGTATCTCCATGTATGTTTGCCACATATCCATTTGAATATTTTTAAAAAATGGGCACAAAAGTAGAATAAATAGTCATCGCATTGTGTGAAAAGTCCCTAAAGATTAGGTTCTGCCTGATTCCCTTCACAGGATATTCTCCAAAAGATTTAATTATGGTGTTGACTACTAGACCAGTGATTGTCAGGGCTTAGTGGTGGGAGAGAATTTGTTTAATAACTACATAAAGATAGCACAAGAATGTTTTGTGGTGATAGAACATTCTGTCTGCAGATATTAGTACTGGTTGCACAAGTCATGTGTGCGTTAAAATTCATAGAAGAGAACACAAAAATAATCAACTTTCCCCTTATTTTAATATTAATAATAAAATAAGATTTTAAAATTGTGAATTACCTCTTTTGATAATCATTTAAAGGGATGTATAAATCCATTCCTTTAGATAGCCTCACGTTAAACTCGGGATCAGGAATGAACATTGGAAGGATTTTTAGTGAGCATTCTTTTTGTTTCGACTTCAGTGTCAGAAACGGTACAATGAACAGCTTCATAAAACTCTCTGATGAATTCACACCTGTCATTTGTTCTTTGTTGATAAAGTATATTGAAGCCGCTGTACAGCATATCATCTCTCTGTGCTATGTAATTTTTTTACAAAACCTATTAGCTTTGTAAGTGACTGGGTTTGAGGTATTAAAAGCATCAGGCACACACACAGATGTGATCATGGTGAGATAAGTGGGGTTACTGAGGCACATTGATATTGAGAAGTCGTCACTAGCATCACTGGATTGTAGGTCTTTATCAGGATCAAAAATTGCTGGAGGAGAAGGTGGAGGACAGAGAGTAAGATTCTGCAAGTAGTTTTCACCAGTAGTATGTATATACAAACCAATAAGCAGGAGGTATGTTTATAAGAATCCATGACTAAACTGGGACAGAGGGACAGATCATTGGAGCCGAAGGGGCATGGAAGTGAGATGTCAACCTGATGGATCATGGGTGGGCCTAAATCAGTTACTAATTATCATGCCTAATATGGGGGTGTGTCTTAGTTTTTCTGTTTGTTCTTTTGTTTGTTTAAGTTTTGTTTTCAAATGAGATTCTTCCTCTCACCCTACTAGAAAGAGAGTAAGGAGAATTCAAAGATGATCATTAATGAAGGGAGGATAAATTTTCTATAAGGCAATTAATAATAAGCAATAAGAATACAAGCGGAGCAATAATTTGTCACTGATGTTTGGATTGCAGGTATTTTGAGAAAAGACCTTTACATGGCAACACACCCATGCAATTTTAGGTCTTCTACTTTGAAACAAGTCTATAGAACCCTGATCAAGGCCCCTGAGTGAAGGGTACCAAAAACAGAGAGAGTTAAAACCAGGGGGTGTCATCAAAGCATAAGATGTTAGGAAGTCTATGCAAATGAGCAAGATCCTCATGCATTTCATCTTAGAGGGATCTATAACAAAGACGGGGCTACTAAATCCATTGAAAATGATTTTCAGGAGCTGAAATAATAATAATGATGAATTCCAAGCTATGAAGACGCTGTGAAGATATTATACTGTGGTATTTATTTCATAACATCCGACAGGAGAGCAAGCAGATTAGTGGCATACAGCTTGCGAACCATCTATTATGTGGGTAACATTTCCAACAAACTCTGTATTTATGTTACTAACGTGACAGGTCACGAAGTCAGCAGGATTGCATGACTTGCTACACAATGAATGAAATAATTTTAGCAAATTATAATACGCACACAAATATTGCCTTTTTTAAATGTCCAATTAGGTATTCAATTGACAGAAACACAGACTTGGAGAGATACTTCAATATTGATGCCAACAGCGGAGTCATCACAACTGCCAAATCTCTGGACCGAGAGACAAATGCTATTCACAATATCACAGTCCTTGCCATGGAGAGCCGTAAGTTGTGAGGTTTCAAACTGAATTAGGATGCGGGGGGCAGAGAGAGTGGAGAACAGCTTGTCATGACGTTTATAAATTCAACTTAAATTATCATATTTGCTTATCTGAATTGACAAAACTTGAAAATCACAATCTTCTAAACTTTGAAATGTGTTTACAGTCATTGGCTTTAAATGCTAATATTTACAAAAGTAATGAAAAGAGATGACTAAAAATAATGAGTCTGAATTATCTTCGGAGTGCCTCTTGTTGGTTTTTGGTCATAATTCATATATCTTATTTATACTGCTATGGAGTTGGTGAAAAGCCCACAATAAAAGAAATAATAGCAAATTGATCCCCAACTAATATAGACATCCAGATTTGAATATTCTGATACTGAATTAATTTTAGTCCCTGTAATAAAAGTGTTGAAAAGGATGCATAATTAGGTGTACATATGCATATGCTATATTTTAATGTACATGCATATATAACACATTTGTTTGTAATAGAAATGTATATTTATACAACTATGAGCTCAAGCATCAAAGATATTGAAATTTATGGCTTACTATTCATTCTTCTTTCAGCAATATTCTCATCAGGGACTGAAAAATACTATATATATAAATACTTATCAGAGACTAAAAAATACTACATATATGTAAATACTACATATATATGTATTCATATATATACATACAGTATATGTGTATATATTTGTGGATATACATACATTTACACAGATACATACACATAGGTATGTATATTTGGATCAGTTTATCTGTAGCTCACTTTAAAGAATAGTCTAGATTTCATCTGGGCAGGGACGTTTTATTGTTAGAATTGTGCTTTGGAAAGGTAAATATTTTTCATTGATTCTAATTGTTTCTAATATAAGTTTCCAGATTGAGACAGAAGCAGAGTAGCAGCTTTTCTATCAGAACAAGTGATGAGACATGTTTCTTATTTATTAGAGAATCCATCTCAGGTAGGAAGAGGCTACGTGGCCATAACTATCCTTGACATTAATGACAACGCGCCTGAATTTGCCATGGACTATGAGACCACTGTCTGTGAAAACGCCCAGCCCGGGCAGGTGAGAGTTTTCTAAAGCATCTTGCTTCTCGTTTCTGATTTTTTACGAAAAACATCCAGTAGCATTTGCCTTTGAAATTCTTCCAGCTTTAAGATAAAATATAATCAGCTTGTTTCAGCAAAGCCAATACTTTGATGTGTAGCATGAACTAATATTAAAGGAACTTTCAAATTTTGGTTTAATTGGAGTGATGAAAACTCCTCAGGAAGAAAGGTAAACATTGCAAACACCCTCCTTGGCTAAGGGCTGGATTTCTTTAAGGAGAAAGAAATACAGCCCATTAAGCTTCATGGGGCTGCTTCCGCAGTACACAGCAGGGTGTAAATGTCTTCAAGTTCTAGGACTTACGTGTAGTTCAGTCTGAATTTGGTTTCTTCACCCACTGTTTGTTGTTTACTGGGATGCCTGATCAGTCAGTCCAGCTGATTTCTTAGGTTCACAGAAGTAAATTCAAACGTGAACTTTGAGAAGGGCAGGATCTGCTTTTCAGAGCCCCTGTTTAGATGGAGTTCATGGTAATCCAGTCCTTCCTTTCCCCTCGCTCATTCAGGAAAAGGGTATTTACGTTGAGGTGCAAAATTGCTCTGCGTGGCCTCGTATCATGGCACCACGACAGGGTCTCACGTTTCACCTTCTTTATCCCTACTTAGGTTATCCAGAAAATCAGTGCGGTTGACCGAGACGAGCCGTCCAATGGACACCAGTTTTACTTCAGCTTAACGACAGACGCCTCAAATAATCACAACTTTTCACTGAAAGATAACAAAGGTGAGGCGTCACTGTCACTGGTGGGGACAGCAGGTAGAGACTCTCTAAGCAAGTATTTTTCTCCCTCAGGAATGCTCATTATGGATTTTTTCTTAACAGCAAGAACATTAATTAAAGGGCAACGAGGCCCTCAAGTAATTTTTATCTATGGATTTGCTGTCATGAAGGAGAAGCTGTTATTTAAATCATTTCAGGGCTGAAGCCAAATAGAAGGGAAAGTTAGATCTTTCTCCTTTATTTCAGACATTTGCTTCCTTATTTGCATAACAGGTTCGTTATCCAAATAATCAAATATGTTGAGGGCCAGTTAAATGCCTCCATTAGGATATTGCTACATAGATACAACTTGAAACATCAGGAAAACAATAGCACTTTAGGCATTTTAACATAAATCAACTTTGACAATATCTTCAATAATAATATCCATTATTCTTCGTTTTTACACAAATATAAAAGTAATCCATACAAATAATAAGATGATGATATACTTTCGATGCTAAGAAATGTAAAATTAAAAATAACAAAAGAACTCCCTCCCATGCCTAACCACATTTTTGCTTCAAAGGTAAATGCTCTTAGCATTTCCCAACTTATAGAAACATTTTTACTAATGCCTTTAAGTAAATTCTTGTTTTGCTTAATAATACATATTGGAAATTAAAAAACCTTTTAAAGAAAGTATGAGAACCTGCTATTATCTAATTTTGAACTTATATATTTCAAGGTGTTTTCGTTCAAGATACTTATTTTAGGCTCAGTGCCTGTGGCTCAAGTGGCTAAAGTGCCAGCCACATAACACCTAAGGTGGCAGGTTCGAATCCAGCCCGGGTCCGACAAACAACAATGACATCTGCAACCAAAAAATAGCCAGGTGTTGTGGCGGGCGCCTGTGGTCCCAGCTACTTGGAAGGCAAGGCAGAAGACTCACTTGAGCCCAGGAGTTGGAGGTTGCTGTGAGCTGTGATGCCATCCATAGCACGCTACCCAGGGGGACAGCTTGAGGCTCTGTTTCAAAAAAAAAAAAAAAAATGATACTTATTTTAGCTGAAGAACTTTTGAAGCTGATAATTTCAGTTTCAGATTTTCGAAGGGAAAATAGTACACGTCAACTATAAGGAAAATGTAGTTCTTTTTTTGTTTAGATTTATTACATGTATTTGGTTTCAGAGAAAAATATATAGAAATAGATTTGCTAATCAAATACTGGCTTGTCTAAAAAGACTTGCTTTCAGAAGATGGATGGTATGTGGACTTTTGCCTGAGGCTGCCACATTCTTTAGTGCAGAAAATCCAACTTGGGCCTCAAAAATTCAATCAGAAAATTCTATTCTTTCCTGATCTCATTCTCCCCTTAATGGCAAACTATCTTGTCCCCTTAGTAATATAAAAGGAAGCGTGTCCTCTATGTGGGTAACCCCAGACTCTGACTTGTCATACTTGGGATGACCCTTGTCACCTACATGCACGCCATGCAGAGGTGGAGAGGGGAATGTGTGACCTCCCCAGGGAGAATGTCGACATATCCCCGGTGTCATCATGCGGTGCCACCAGGATTGCTGTGTAGCCCACACACGATACCGTCTGCATGTACAGGCAGCCACACTACCAAGCCACTGAATATTTGCCTTTGTCCAACCCAGACCTCCTTCCCTGCGCTTTGGAGGAAAACACGACACAGGGAAAAAGTCAGTCCCGTTGTCCTCCATCTCAGAGGGCAGATACGGAAATTCTATGGAGGGTTTTTACCCCGTTTATGTTGGGCATTTCAACTGTGTTCCTCGACTCATTGCCTGTGTGCATGTGGGCGCTATTTTCACAGCAGTCAGCTTAGACTACAAATCAACCCTTTGGTAAAATTTTTGCATCGAATCATACAAATAGTTCAAGTGAGTTGGTAGAAGGCAAAGGCACAGACCTGTGTGTTATTACGTGTACATGAACATACTCAGGACGGTATCTCTCAACAGTTCCCGGGGTAGCTTTACGGTGACTACCTTCTCAAAGTCCTATGTTTTAAAATGAAGTATTTGTTTACATAAAACCTACCAGCTGGGATCTGAAAAATCAAACAGTTGTATCACTTTCTAATCTATAATTGCCTGTGAGACATTTTCTGCCCTCTGACGTGAGCGAGCTGCTGTGCACTGTTTGAGACAGAACACATTTCAGGCTGCTCTTTCATGACGGGATTGTTAATTCTTTCATACTAACGTTGCGTAAATATCTTTTTGACAGGTTGGGATACGTACCCATAAGTACACTGGATGGAACTATGGTTGAGACTTTCCTCCTTTTCTGTTACATTTTCATTAACATCTGTACTTTTTAAGAATCCCATTAATTCTCTAATTGGTTATTTAAGATAGTTGAAGAAATTGCTAACAGATAAAAAACCATTTCTGATATAAAAATCACGGTTATAACATACAGTCTGACAACTTTTAGAAATTTTAAAATTACTGTAAGTGTTTAGATGAAATCAAATATTGAATATAAATTAAATAAAAATGACCCACAATTTTATCACTGACAGAATGTTTATATATATATACACACACATATATATATGCAGTAGCTATAAATGCTAGTATAGAATTTTTTTAACTGTATAATAATTCCTCTTATGACTGTCCTCTGTGTGCTCAATTTAAATAAAGCTAAAGTAACTTATTTTTCTTGCTTCTATATTAAGCCTGGAACTTGTCAAAGAAATTATTGAACATTTTATTTGTGCTATAGATGGTGCTGCAAAAATATTTAACCTGTTATTTTTACCATCCTTTCTATAAGTATATGGTTTGAATATTCTATATCTGTTTCTTTATTTTTAATTAGCGCACACTGTCTGTAGTTTTTCTGAAGTTGCACTTAATGCAAGGCGTGATGCATAACCATTTTCATATTTGCTTTTAGTTTATAACTGCTTCTCTGGTCATTAGTGTGTAGAATAACATACATATCTTAAAAATGTATTCCATTGGGAGTATGTCTCTCTGTCCAAAGGCACTCAGGGGAATTGTTGAATAAAAAAAAAAAAAAAAAAGACCCGCAACTCCAGAGCTTTCCCTAATTCAGAAATGAAAATGAACTGAGTGAGTGAAATCAAGTTTGGAGAGACAGATTCCATCAGACCTTATGTTGCTTCCTCTGTCCTAGACAACACAGCCTCAATCCTGACCCGGAGAAACGGCTTCAGGAGACAGGAGCAGTCGGTGTACTACCTGCCGGTGTTCATCGTGGACAGCGGGTCCCCTTCGCTCAGCAGCACCAACACCCTGACCATCCGCGTCTGTGACTGCGACGCCGAGGGCATCGCGCAGACCTGCAACGCCGAGGCCTACGTGCTGCCCGCCGGCCTCAGCACGGGCGCGCTCATCGCCATCCTCGCCTGCGTCCTGACCTTGCTGGGTAGGTGTTCTTCCCAGGGCTGGCAGGGGAGAGCCTTCCGAACAGTAACTGTTAATGTCGCCTCCCCCTTATTTACGTAATTATTGTGTTAAGACGTTTATAGGCTGTGCTTCATAGATTTGACATGTACCTTTGCAACATGCACGATAGGTGAGGCTATATTAACTAGTTTGATGTAAGCGTTCCTAATCATATTTAAAATCATCACATTGTACCCCATAAATGCATTAATGTATACCTGATCTATGTGTTTATGACTTAGAACAAAATAGTAACTGTGCCGTTACACCTTTAGCGCCTGTTGGGAAAACGTGCAAATATTCTGCTGGACACTGTTTTGCTCCTCAGGGACACAGTTGTCAGTCACACTTTCCACTCGTATATTAAAGTAGAAATCAGAAAAAATATATTGAATTCATTTTCAAACATTACTGCAGATAAATACTTTATGCTTAAAACTAATGTTTTGCAGTACACTTTTTTAATCTACCTTACCCCAGATGTGCGCTTTCAAATACTCCACCCAGGAAATGCCCTAGACTAGAAGTTACATTGTTATATTGTTTTGATAATGTGCTTATTTAACAAATTGCAGCTTTATATTCTACCTTTTTGAAAAAAAGATTAAAGGTGGCTTTCTTAAATTCATTTGCACATGTTAAAAGATGGCAATTTCAGCAATGCAAATGTTATAATTCGCTAAGTACTAATATATTTAATTGTACTTTTTATGATTACATTATTATTTGGTTAAATTAGATTTATAATTCATATTGGAATTCAAGTTTTTTTAAAGAGATTATGCAGCATGCTTTTAAAAATTGAGAGGCATCCAACATGGACATTGGGTAATGGGTTTATTCCCAAAGCACTATTTTCTTTTATAGAATAAGTTGCCTTAAAAAGGACAGCATGGTCTTAATATTTCACCTCAGACTACATTGTGTGTAACATATTTTTATAAAATTAACATTCACACTGGTTGTCAGCATTTTATAACATTTAAAAAGTAGATCTTCGGCTAAGGCGCCAGCCACGTACACCTAAGGTGGCGGGTTCAAATCCCCAGCCCGGGCCCGCCAAACAACGATGGCTGCAACCAAAAAATGGCCGGGCGTCGTGGCGGGCGCCCGTGGTCCCAGCTACTTGGGAGGCGGA
>CAUYQV010155302.1:0-18741 GCA_963574575.1 Galagoides demidoff | reverse complement strand
TGCACTCTGAGAATCCTCGCCTTCCTCTGCTTCTTTCTGCACGGCCTAATGCCCCCCTTTTCTGCATTATTGCCTGATACTAACTCCATTCCTTCAATTAAATACCTACGAGGTGGGCACTTCTTTCCAGTTTTATTTCATTTATTTTAAAATATTTCTTTAGTGTGGGACAGAGTCTTACTCTGTCCCCCTGTGTAGAGTACTGTGCGTCACAGCTGACAGTAACCTCAAACTCCTGGGAGCAACCTGTGCCAGTGCCCGAGCCTCTTGAGTAGCTGGGGTTACAGGAACCGGTGAAATGACCAGTTAGTTCGTCTATTTTGTTATTTAGTACTGACATGTCCCCATCTTGCTCAGGCTGCTCTCTAACTCCTAAACTTTGGTCATCCACCAGCCTCAGCCCCCCAGAGTGCTGGAATTACAAGCATGAGCCACCGCCCCCCCCCCCCTTAGAGCCCCTTTTTTACAGAAAGTAAAGCATTTCAAAACTTCTATTTGCATCTTGAGGAAGAGTATGTTGAAATAATAGCCAACCTCATACTTAACCAAAAATGACAATAGACGATGTTCACAATTGGCAACAAATAGCTTGTCAGCATATGGCTCACACCCGTAATCCTAGCACTCTGGTTAGCTAAAGCCAAGGTGAGCCCTGGGATGGAGCTGGGGAGACCAGGACCAGCCTGAGAAACAATGAGACCCTTGTTGCTACCGGTACAGATAGAAAATAGATACTAGAAAAATGATCCTGGAGTTGTGTTGGGGGTCTGTGGTCCCAGCTACTAAGAAGGTGGAGGTGAGAGGATCACTTGAGCCCAGAGTTTGAGATTGCTGTGAGCTATGACTCCACGGGAATCTAGACGGGGGCAACAGAGTAAGACTTGGTCGCAAAAATAAATAAATAAAATAAAAAAATAAAAATAAAAAAAAAAAGAACTGACAGAGCACTGGGCACGGTAGCTCCCATCTGTAATCTAGCACTTTAGGAAGCTGAGGAAGGAGGATCACTTGAAGCCAGAATTTGAGACCAGCCTCAGCAACAAAACCAAACCCTATCTCTACAAAAAACTAAAAAAAAACATTAGCCAGGCATGGTGGCTTGAGCCTGGGAGTTTGAGGCTGCAGTTAGTTATGATGATACCACTGTACTCTAGCTTGGGTGACAAAACAAGACTCTGTCAAAAAATAAAAAAAAATTAATGGAGCTGCATGACCACCAAAGCACAAAGTGTGGCAGTGCAGTCTGGGAAGAGGATTTCAAACATTTAGGAATAGCCTGCTATTTCACAAATCTACGTGAAATTTCAAAAGCATTTTACAAGAAGCTCTCTTCAATAGAGGCTGTCAGTCTGGGGAATATCACCATGCTGTCAATGACAGCACCCAGAAAAGTGTCTTAGAGACAAACAAGAATGCCCAAAGGAAGTACAGAAAGCAGAAGACCAAATTTTAAAATAAAACATAATTGATGATGCTGATATTAAATCTGAGAAGTGAGAGTTTGTCCATCTTGCATCTGTACATGCCTGGGTTGATAGTCAAACTAAATTAGTTTTAGTTAGCTCTATATTTTCCTTTAGGTTCAATGACCTAGAGATAAAATTTATACTTTGTTATATGGCAAACTTCATTAACCCCAATGAAATTTCAAGGATTCCAGGGGGATTACAAAACACCCTTTACTAATTGCCAAGTTCAACTTTGTTAGGCAAACACCTCCTTATCAACCAAGAGAAAGGTAACTCTGCTGGGGTTTCTGCTAACATCACTGGCAGCCTTCACGTGTGACCATGCACCCACAAACATGAACTATACCCCCTTTCCAAACACCTAAAAAAAGTGTAAATGTACCCTATTTCTCAATTTTAGGTAAAGACAGAAACCTCTGGTTCTGTATTTGCAGCCCACAGATGTATTAATTTTGGTTCCATGGAGAATGTGGATGCTGAATCAGAGAACTCAGGTCTCAGGAGTGAGCACAACAGAACTTCGGGCTGCTCCCTCAATTACCAATTGCTGTACTCCAATTTAATCTGGCTCACGGCCAGGCATAAGAACGGTTCCTTTTGCCAAGAAAGGTGGCCAAGTCTGCCTTAGACAAGGGAGGAAGAGTTGATAATGGGCACTATTCATAACCTCCTTTCTTTGTCCAGTAAAACTCCAAATTTCTCCCCTGTTCCCATACCAGGAATCCTAGACCCTACACACAACCTCAACAATACTCCCAGCCAGGGAGGAAGAGGCTACACAATGGAGTCTTGGGTCAGCCCAAATCCCAGGGGCAGAACCCACAAGGACAACAAAGATGTTGGTGGGTGGGGATGAGGGAAGGGGAGGCTTAATCTGGAATGGGTACATAGCTTGGTCAATCTGACTACTGATACTGACTACAGAGACATAGATATTTCTTTTCTTTTTACAAACAGACCCCTTGAACATGTGAATTCCTAGCAGATGGCTGTCCCTACCAGACACCACCACGGATTCAACGCCTTCATCACACATACCTGGTGTCCCACCTGAGCACATATCTTCAGCAAGACTCCTACCTAAACCACATAACTGAGGGCCTGGACAGAGAGGACATGGATGGAATTTCTCGTGCCTCTTGCCCGCCCAGGGTGCCCAGTGCCTGGCTCCATCTCCCTCTCCCCCACCCCACACTCTTCTCCTAGGGAAGTGAAATTTCTTCTCCTTTTAGATTTGCCAGTTCTTCCTCTTAGCTCATTTTTAGCTGTACTTTGACCACCACTCCAGTCCATTGTCCTCCCATGTCCTACTTATTAACTTACTCTCTGCTATACGTCCCCAGAAATGTAAAACACACACACAGTGCTGAGAACCACAGGGACTGTATCCCCCTCAGGCAGAGAAGGGTGCTGGATATCCCAAAGTAATAATATGGATGAGTTTTTCCCCCCTAAGTACTCTTTGAGCATTACTAAACTTGTGTCTACATTGTGGTAAAATAAGCTTCTTTACATAGAACAAGAATCCTAATCCCATGTTTCTGGGAAACAGAAAAATAAGATGCAAATTCAAAACACTCAAAGGACATAGAGCTGTGAGTTGGGAACAACTCAGAAAGGAACAAACAAGTAAATACTTGAACTGATTTTTAACTATTAAGACATCCATTAAATGCTATAAATCTGTAATTTCTGTTATATACTTCCAGATATAAAATGCATATGCCCAAAAAAAGTCTTCATGAAAGGTTTCAATCAATTTGGATTTTTTTTTGCCTCCACTTTGTCATCCTCTAAAAAGACTTTAGATGTAAAAACAAAAAGAAGCTTTCAAAATTTTGTAAATGCTTTTAAGAAGGCTAGTTATCATAAGCACCATCCAGTTAAAGTTTCAGCTTTTCTCCCAAAGCCTATTGTTAAGTATTCTAAATTGGTAGAGTATTAAAAACAAAATGAAATCTTGAAAGCAGCTGACTGGCTGACTTTTCATATCCCCTCAAGTTCCACTAGGTCAGAATTCAGAGGAAATAAGATTCAACTCTTAAACAGTGTTTATGCACCCACTCAAGTATTCCTACCTTGTGTACATAATTTCAAAAATTTACGTTAGCTAAACAGAACTCTAAAACTACCCGGAGGTGGGCGGGGGGGGGACCCTCCTATATACAATCAGTCCAGGAAAAGTACTACTTCATTCAGAGATGGAGAGTGTCATTATATAAAATGGGGCAGAGGAGGGTAATCACTGAAAACATATTCTTACCATTCTCATTGGGCTCTGTTGGCTTGGACACTTCTCTGAACGGAATTATAACCGCATCTCCAGGCACTCTGGGGCTTTCCACATACTTGGGCTTCCTGACAGGACCTGCAGTGGGAAAGATCTGAGTGTGGCTAATTTTTTCCAGATGCAAACAAAGCTTCAGAATGTACAGTATGTGTCCTTACCAGAACCCAAATATGTCTAAAGGAAGAGCCAGCCCCTTTCCCTCCCTTGAAAACACACACACACACACACACACACACACACTCTCTCTCTCTCTCTCTCTCTCTCTCATTTCAGTACAGACGCGGGAATGTCCAGTCTGGGCTGCCAAAGCTCAGATTTGAGAATGTAAACTCTGACAAAAACAAAAGCTGCTTTTTTGCTGTGAAGTCCCGACAGCTGTCTTTGTTGTATGTCAAGTAGGTGATTTTGACATGTTCAAACTTGGGGTGGTTTGTGGTGAAGAGTTTTTTTATATAACTTTCCTCTAACTGGGACAAAGATGATTTGGTTGCTGATATGCCCAAAGTCAGGAGGCACGGAGTACAAACAGCCAGCCTGTAATATCAACACACCCTGAGCAGCTATGGAACACAGGCATCTTATCTGGCTGGTGACGCATGGTAACGCACAGAAGACAGCCGCTTTCTTGGCAGCTGACACAGCCACCTTCAAAAGGCACCACAGCCAGTCCAGCATGCAATTCAGACACAAGAGAGACTGAGCATCTCATCTCTCCACCTCCTTCTCAAGCCCCCTCTGTAACCCCAACTTATCGGAAATCCGCAATTCTTAGTGAGACTGAGCAAAATCCTCACACATTGCTGCAGGAAATGTACAACAGTCCAGCCACTCTGGAAAACAGTTTGGCCACTGCTCAAAAGGTTAAGCACAGACTTAGCACACGGCCCAGCATTTCTACGCCTATCTGAACATATGTTCATACAATAACCAAGCTTGTACACACATGTGCATAGTAGCATCATTTGCAATAGTCATAGGTCTATCAACGGATGACAACAAAATGCTCTGTGTCCACACCATGGAATATGATTGGGCAACAAAAAAGAACACCCTCCCCTCCCCAATGCATGCCACAGCAAGGATGAAACTACACAACACTATGTTAAACGAAAGAAACCAGTCGCAGAGACCACACTCTATACGATTTCATTCACGTGTCACATCTGAACAGGCAAATCTGCAGCAACAGAAAGAATGAATGGCTGCCAGGGGCTGGGTGCTATGCAGGCTTGCGGGGGGACAGAGGTCTTATTATTTACATTAGCCAAACAGCTAATGATAAAATATTCTAAATTTAAATTGTTGTGATGGTTCTGTAACTGTCAATATATTAAAAACCACTTTACTGTATGCTTTAAATGGATAAATTGAGTGGTATGTGAATTATACCTACATAAAGCCACTTTTTTTCTTGAGATGATGTCTTATTTTGTCACTTTTAGTAGAGAGCTGTGGAATCATAGCTCACAGCAACCTCAAACTCTTGAGTCAAGTGATCCTCTTGCCTCAGCCTCCCAAATAGCTGGGACTACAAGCACCCGCCACAACTTTTGGCTATTTTTAAAGACAGCATCTCACAGTGGCTCAGGCTGGTCTCAAACCCATGAACTCAGGCAATCCACCCTCATTGGCCTCCTGCAGTGCGAGGATTATAGGTGATCTGCCCTGCTCAGCCTCATAGAGCCACTTTTAAGACCAAGTGCCCATTGTGTCTATCCTTTCCAAGCATCATGTTACATTCTGGTGCAGAATCACCCACTTGACTAGTTTTCCTTGGTCACCTTAGACTTAAAGTAGCTTTTTTTTCTTATTAAGTAGTAGTTTTCTTATTATTTCAAAATATTATGGGGATATAAATGTTTTAGGTTACACAAGATTGCTTTTGTTATGCTTGAGTCAGGATTATAAGTATGCCTATCATGCCAATAGTGTTCATTGTACCCATTAGGTTGAGTTTTGCCCATCGGCTCCTCTCCCCTCCCCCCTACTTCATTTCAACTGAGTTTTACTTCCCTTGTATACGTGTATGCTCATTGGTTAGGTCCAATTTAACAGCAAGTACATGTGTGGTGTTTGTTTTTCCATTCTGTAGATACTTCTCTTAGGATAATGATTTCCAGTTCTATCCAAATTGTTGCAAAAGGCCTTAATTGATCCTTATTAATGGCTGAGTAGTATTCTATAGTACACTTACACCAAATTTTGTTAATCCTCTCGTGAACCTATGGGCATTTAGCTTGATTCCACATCTTTGGAATTGTGAATGGTGCTGCAATAAACATTCGAATGCAGGTGCCTTTTTGACAAAATGACTTCTTTTCCTTTGAGTAAATACCCACTCGTGGGATCGCTGGATTGAATGGCAGGTTTAGTTTCAGTGGAGGAATCTCCATTCTGTTTTCCACAGAGTTGTACTAATTTGCAGTCCCACCAAAAAAGCATAAGCATTTCCTTCCTCTCTGCATCCACATCAGCACCTATTGTTTTGGGACTTTTTAATAAAAGTGACAGACACCGGAAACACATCAGTAAGAGAAGGGACAGTGGAAAGAGCACCAGACAGGAGTCTACAACTCTTCCCTGTGCTCAGCCTCAAGCCCTGACCATCCTAGGGCCCCAGTTCTATCACTGAAGCATCAGGGGTGAACATCCTTCTACCTCAAACATCTTACGCGTATGAGAAATCACGTTCAAAATATGGTTTGTGATGAGAGATGCTGCCACCTAAAGGTTTACTGAAAAATTATCTTCACTGCTATAAAAATAATCCAGCTCCTAGCCAGCTATAAAGTGGTAACTACATCTTAAAATAAACTGTTATTAGAAAGCTTATATAATTTACAAATAAAAATGTTATTTCAAACTTTAGAAACCATGGTTTCAGGAAGACTAATGTCGAGTTTAATCACATGGTTATCTCCATAATTGATTTAACCCTATCAGAAAGGAAATTTTTTAAAAGGTTAAAACAAAATGGTTATGAAGGGAAGGGGGAAATACATTTACAATCTATGTGGGGGATGCAGGCTATACAACAGTGTTCAGATTTTATCTAAAACATGCATATAACCACATACAAACATACAAGGAGAAGGACTGGGGGAAGGGCTAAAATTTTTGCTGTGAAAGAGACAGAAACTAAAAAGAAGGGCCTGAACAGGACAGATAGAAATGGAACTGGGCCAGATACATCACCCATCCACACTTCTGGTTTCCCAACTTACTCTCTAAGGTAAAACGGACCTGGAAGCCCTTTCATATCTGGTGACATGCAGCAGCCACACCCACAGCTCAAGAGATGCTGGTTTTTCTGCTCCCCTTAACTCTACAGAGTACAGTAACAGCATATCCCAAAGATATCTATTTCCAGGCTTCATTTCCTATCCAATAAAGTCCTTTAAAAATAATCTTTGACAGTAAGAACTTCCTTAGAATATGGACTATTTCAGATGAATGTATGATGGGTACTATATGTATGAATAACCAGCTAACAATTGGATCATGGAAGCCAACGTCACCCAGAGCCTGCAGAAAGCAACAGTACTCACCCCTCACTATTCTATTTAGCGGTATCCCCTAACTATAAGAAACATTCAACACTGAGGAGTCAGGATGTTAAGAGCAGAGACCTGTGAGATGGGCAGACCTAGGTACAAATACTATACCCCCTCTTCATCTCCCCCTACTCAGGACTCAGTAAGTCCCAGAGCTAAGGGAGGAGGAAGTGAGTCTCCCACTATGGGGGTGGGAGGTGGGGATCCATAAGAGCAGAGCCCAGGCGGCTCCCGGGCACAGTAAGTCACAGTGCTGTCAGATAAGGAAGGAGTCCTGGAATACATCAAAGTAAACTTAGAGGTCACGCAGGCTAAACACTTACATATGTTAATGACTTCATTCCTCATGATGGGAGAAAAAGCACAATTTCTCCCCATTTTAGGTCAGGAAACTAAGGTTCAAATAAGCTAAATAATTTGTTCATGGTAAAGCAGGAAGGAATTCAAACCTGGTCTATGCCATTTCGACGCCCATGTACTGAATTACCACTTCACACTTATAAAATTTAGATTAAATAGGCAACTTTTGATAAGGCCAGGTTAGTGGCCTGCACCACCCCAGTCGCCACCAATTCTCATCTCCTCTAACTTTTACTAGGAGTTGAACTATTATGAAGGGAATATAATAAACAACTGCTCTCCAGCATGATCCTTTTATTTAAATTGCTTTTCACAAACAGCTGAACCTCAAATGCTATAAAACAAGATAAATTTATAGCCGTAGAGGTTTTATTCTTTTCTCCCTCAATCACTCATTAGAGAATTTGTGCAAACTTTGCTTTAAACACAGCAGATGATTCTTTTACCTCTACTCCCTCTCAAAACACCATTAAAGTTGCAATAAAAGGATTAAAGGGAGACCAAAGGGAAAGGAGACAGCCACAGGCAAGAAACCAAGCTTCTGAAAGTGGGAAACAGATTGCCAAGGAGCAGTGGGCTAAGCAGAGGCTAGTGCTGTGGGGAGGGAGGACGGTGGTGAGGGCTCAGCCCAAGCCAAAGAGCCTCAGGGATGCCAGGCTGCTGGGAAGATAGGTACAGGGACACCCAGCACTGCATGATCAGCTGATAATCTATTTAAGGACTAAACCTCAGAATTATTATTTTTTGGGGGTGGGGTGGGGGGGAGAAACAGAACACTCTATTGCCCCAGGCTAGAATGCTGTGGCCTCAGCCTTGCTCACAGCAATCTCAAACTCCTGGGTTCAAAAATGTTCTTGCCTCAGCCTCCAGAATAGCTGGGACTATAAGGGTCTACCATACATCCAGCTAAGTTTTCTATTTTTAGTACAGATAGGGTCTTGCTCTTACTCAGGCTAGTTCTCAAACCCCCAAGCTCAAGGGATCCTCCTGCCTCAGCCTCCTAGAGTGTTAGGATTATAGGTATGAGCCACTGCTCAATGGATGGTCTCAAATTTCTTAATCCCGGAGCATTCACTCTCTCGTCCCAGAGGCTGAATTTATTCTCTGGAAAGGTTGAATTCTAAGACCACCAAGGAGATTCAAGAGATAAACTTCTCAGTACCTTTTCTATTTGCTTTTTGTGTCTTGGGGTTTTTCTTTCTTTTTTCTTTTAAAGAACTTCTAAATTCTAAACTAAAAAAACAGCCTTAAGAAAAATGCTATATAGCTCAGTGCCTATGGCTCAAGTGGCTAAGGCGCCAGCCACGTACACCTAAGGCGGCAGGTTTGAATCCAGCCTGGGCCCACCAAACAACAATGATGGCTACAACCAAAAAATAGCCAGGCGTTGTGACAGGCGCCTGTGGTCCCAGCTACTTGGGAGATATAGGCAGGAGACTCACTTGAGCCCAGGAGTTGGAGGTTGCTATGAGCTGTGATGCCACAGTACTCTACCCAGGGGGACAGCTTGAGGCTCTATCTCAAAAAAAAAAAAAAGAAAGAAAGAAAAATGCTATATTCAGATTGACAGGCTCGAGATGTATGTCCCCTCTCAGCTGTGATAGCTGATTGCTGAGCTTCTATGAGACACACGACCAAGAAGAAACTAGAAGAATCCTCTCTGGGGAAACTCATCAAGAGAGGAGACCTGTAAATAACCATACCTGAGGATCCTCCCCCAAAATGGCAGACCTCTGACCAATCTCATTGCAACACAGTCTCCCCTCAACACACACCTTTCAATCAGCTATTAACACCTTATATCTATATACAGATGAGGTGCCAAGAAGCACCCAACAGTCAGTAAAGACCCTACCCAGCAAGACGGCAAGGCTAGGAGAGGTGGCTCACACCTGTAATCCTAGCACTCTGGGAGGCTGAGGTGGGTAGATTGCTTGAACTCAGGAGTTAGAGACCAGCCTGAGCAAGAATGAGACCTCATCTCATTAAAAATATAAAAATTAGCCAGGCATGGTGGTGGACGCCTATAGTCCCAGCTACTCAGAAGGCTGAGGCAAGAGGATGGCTTGAGCCCAAGAGTTTGGTGTTCCTGTGGGCTATAATACCACGGCACTCTACCTAGGATGACGGAGTGAGATTCTGTCTCAAAAAAACCCAACCAAACAAAAAGACAGTAACTGTAATAGGTTAAAGAAGGAACCTGAGGAATTGACAACAAGAAAAAAAGCAACATCGCACATGCTACGCAGGGGACATTGTGACAAGAGCACTTAGAACCTATGATGTGGGCAGATGAGCAGGCTGTGGCTGCAGATTGAGGACAACTGGAACCATCGCAATCACCCACGTGCCAGTCACAGTGAAGGAACCATCGCAATCACTCACGTGCCAGTCATAGTGAAGGAACCATCGCAATCACCCACGTGCTAGTTACAGTGAAAGAACCATCTATTAAACCAGGGACACTGATCTCGGGGCTATCAATATGAAAAACTCCCTGAATCCTTGTCAACAGAGATCTACCTCACCAAAATTATTGCCCAGCTTTCTACACACAGCTTTTTGTTTAAAGCAATACTCAAGCATAAGCTTCTTTGATTTCTCCCCTTTTTATAAACCAAATATTATAAGGTTGATCCTCTCAAATTAACCAAACAAAATGTAATACTAGATAGTATTACCCACAAAACATGGTGTTTCAGCCAATAGCTTTGCTTTAAGGCAAGAGGTTCTTAAAAACAAGACTGTTGGGTCTTAGAGGAAAACTGGCTTGTCTAGGGGCCAAGATGTTTCCCTGGCAAAGCTCCCAGGCAGCTGGCCCCTGGCATGGGTACTGGGCAGCTTTTCCATCGTGACAGGTTCAAATTGTGATTCTGATGTTCCACATGTGGACTGGGCCCCTAGACCTACTCTGATAACAAGGGTGGGTCTCTAGGGAAGGTCAGTGCTTACTCACCCCCTCCTGTCAGGTGAAAGTGGGGTCCAGAGGCTGTGTTAGGGTACCAATGTGTCCAGTTGACCACATTTAAGAGATAGATGAGGTTTTTTTCTCAGTCATAAATTAAACCTGCTTCATTTGAACTAAGATCCCTTTCCTCACTCCAATGTCACAGGGAAAGGAGGTTCTCAAAATTATAAAGGATACTTAACACATTAACTGCCATAGGGAGTTGTATTTAACTCATGCTAGCCTACTGAAGCTGTGAAACCAATGCTCATTGTTTTTGTTGTCAAAGGCCAGTCTCCCCCACCTCCTGTCGCCCTGCTCCAGCCAACTGGCCCAAGTGGGCCACCATAATTTCCAATTGTGCACTTCACCTTGAATGTTTGCCTGGCGGTTTGTTGCATACGATTCAGAAGCCCCCATCCAAGATTACCCAAGGTCCACTCAAGATACAACTAAATACTTGTGGAATGAC
The DNA here is from genome assembly GCA_963574575.1 of Galagoides demidoff. Classification (NCBI taxonomy): domain Eukaryota; kingdom Metazoa; phylum Chordata; class Mammalia; order Primates; family Galagidae; genus Galagoides; species Galagoides demidoff. The sequence goes on along the minus strand of CAUYQV010155302.1, from coordinate 7,649 downwards.
AAAAGACTCAATTCTCAGAAATAAATTCTACAAGTGTGCTGTGAATTACCTATAGCTCAGTTAGCACACAGTGTAAAAACTGATTCTAGTGCCACATGACCTGCATATAACTCATCCTAGAAATAAATAACAAATTTTTCATTAAATTAGAAAGGATTTTATGTTTGAAGTGTTTATTCTATTTTCATAATAAAATATAGTTGCCCCAAGGAATTTTTTTCCTACTATGTTAAAATTAAAAACAAAAAAACATGCCCCAAAGAGTTTAAAGAGCCATAAACCTGCAGGCACCAAGCATGCAGCTTGCAAAAGAATAGCTCCTGCCAGCTTCTTTAATTGTACAGAAGGGCCTGGTGTCAGTCTGGAAGGAGTCTGCCAGAACCTTTGGGCTTAATCACCCCATTCTGCAACCTCAAGGCACTGCAATCTCCCCAGTCTGTATTCTGTCTTTACATAAATCTCTAAATATACTTTCCCAGAGGCCAGTTTTCCTACTCTTTTTGACATTTTAATCACATAGCTGACTATTTTGCTGCTTAGAAACTGCCATATAAGGAATATTTTCTGAAAAGGGATGGTAGAAATAAACCAAACTGGGCTCTATCTCCAGGCAGTGAAAGAGAGAAGGGCAGGGGTTACTTTTCATTTGAGTGTTTCAGTTAGAAATAATTACATATATGAAAGCAATATTTGGGACGCAGAATACCTGAGGCTACTTACTGCATTTAAAGTAGATCTTTACATTTTTCATGACATCTGGAGACCATGAAAAGTGACACTTCGTGTTATCGATCATTTTAGGGATTTTTTTTTAGCATCTTGAACTTTCATAGCAAAGGTTCCTGTCAATTTTATCCAGTATAAAATTGGTAAGAAAAGGTAAGAAAAATAAAGAGATGAGTGGGAGGATTTTGGGGGGGGAGAGAAGGGGGTTATGCCTGAAGCAAATGTCATTAAATAGACTATTCTAAATGGTTAACTGCGCTGAACTATCAGATCAGAGTGTGGGATTTTGAAAGAGCAAGATATCCAGACAGCTTCTAAAGTTTCTTCCTCTTGTCCCTCCCAAAGGATGCTTGGCAGGGGAGGAGAATGAGGAGACATGTAATTTAAGAAAGGGGAAGACAGCCTAACCAGGCCTGTGGCATAAAGAGTTCTCCGTACCAGGGCCTGGCTCCCTGCCATTCTCTTTCTTGCTGGACTTGTGGTGGGGCTGGTGGGCTGGTGGTTCTATCCACAGACTCCACTGGTAAGGGGGTGAGAGCCTCTTGGAAGGATTGCTTTTGAGGGAAGAAGGAGCCAGAGAAAGAAGTGACCCAGGCAGAAAGCCTTGGTCAAAGAAGTGAACAATTTTAAGCGGCATTCATCACTTGGATTTTTCCTATAAGAGGCAAGAGAAGGGCTGTAAATAAAAACGTAAAATCCTGCTTAAAATGGCTCTCTACTCCAACTTGCGACAATGCCTAGAGTACTGGGGGCTAATGCTGGGCAAGGCATTAGGGGGAGAAGTACACCAGCTATCCCAGAAGAAACACTCTCTGGGGGCTTCCAGAACATTCTAGAAACACCTGGGGCCTTGTGTAAAAGGAGAAGAGCATCAAGTCAGTACACTGAGTTCTTATCACTCTTGTGACCTCATTCACATGCAAAGACAGATGAAGTCTAGGGAAATGCTGGTCACTTGCTAATGATGAAATACAAAAGTTACTTGACACCACTCTTAACAAGCATCCTTTTATTCATTTCAGAAAACCTTAATTTTAGGGGTCCACTGAGAAAGGGTGAACAGCCTTTATTCTTTTACTCACCGTGAGGCTGTAAACATCACTGTCTTAAGGTTCTCTGGAGCTGCATTCCTCTCAATAAAGAGCCGTTAAATGAATGTTGACAAAATTTTCAAGTCTCAGTTTGTGGTCCTCATTTTCATAGTACTATGAATATGATAAACTCCTAGTATAATAAAATAACCAAAGTAATGTTTCTACTTTCTTCCAATGCTATATGCCCTGTCATGTTGTTCCTAGACTTTGCCTAAATTGTTAATACCTAGTAAAGCACAGAAATGCATTAATTCACGTATTTGCCAACAAGTATCGGTTGCACGCTCTCTGCATGTCAGGTATGAGGGTGAGAACTCAGATGTGAATGAGGTCTCTTAAAATTTTCAGCTAAGAGGACCTGAGTCTACCACATCACCTAAATTTTATTTTATGACTTATTAATGTAAATGGTGTCATGTGAAAGTACATCTGGTGGCTTTAGTCTACTACCTAAAGGAAAGTAGTTGTTTAATCTAGAATACAGACTCCAAGAGTAGTTAACTAGCTTTTAATCAAAAGGACACACTCAAGAGATATTACTGCCAACCAGTCAGCTAGCTATTCTCACCACCACCAATAGCAGGGTTGCGTTCGCTGGTATGGGTTAGAAATGAGCTTTGCTACTGGTGGAATTACTGACTTTAATTAGTAGTATCATTGCTGGAAACATTTTCAGTGGCAAAAATCATATTTGAGGTAAGGAGAAGGACTAGAAATGTCTTAGACGAACTCTAGCTTTTGTACCACCCAGGGATTAAAAACTAGCAGGTGGTCAGAAACTTTAGGCCAGGGGTCTCAAACTTTTTAAACAGGGGGCCAGTTCACTGTCCCTCAGACCTTTGTGAGGGCCGGACTGCAGGCCCCAGGATGAGTCAGCTGCTAAGCAGGATAGGCAGCGGCAGCAAAAACACCCTGCTAGGCTCTAAAGCAAGAATGGTGCCCTGGGTTTGATCAGTAACTGGCTCCAGGTCCAGCTAATAATTCCCGAGAAGCCTCTGGGCCTGGATGCAAAATGGCAGAACAACCTGAATGTTGTCTTGGGTGGGCACAATTCTAAAGAAGTTACTTCAAGATTCCTATCCCCTTATCAGGAAGCCAAGCACAATCTGGGCTAGTTTACAGTGAAGGGACTCTGCAGAATTAAGGTTACTAATTAGCTGACTTTAAAATAAAGAGATTATCCTGGAATATCAGGGTGTCCAATGTAATCCACATGGAACCTTAAAAGCAGAAGGGGAACAGAGCAGAGGCAGAAGGAGGGACAGCCAGAGATACTGGGTGTGAGAAGCACTCTGCCCTCTGGACTTGACACCTTTCTGGCTTAACAGAGGGAAGAAGGGGGCCTCAGACAAAGGAATGCTGGCATCCTGTAAAAGCTGAGACAGGCAGCAAGGAAATGGGGACCTCAGTCCTACAGCCTCAGGAAACTAAGTTCTGCTCTCCAGAATGAGACTGGAAGTGTTTCATCCCCTGAGCCTTAAAGAAACACAATCCTGCTACTATCTAGATTTCAGCCTTCTGAAACCCAGAGCAAAGAGCCAGCCACGCCACACTGTACCTAGACTTCTGTCCTACAGAACTGAGATAATAAATTTAAGAATGGTAAGTTTGCAGTAATGTCTCCGGGCAGCAATACAACACTAGTGCACTGTCTACAAAATACTTTCTTGGGTGTTGCAGATAAACACGGACTGCAAGGTGCTGTCAGAGAATAGATGCCTGGAAAGGACAAAGCTGGAACTCTACCTGGCACAAAAAGCAGGTTGTGTGGCTGCGATGTGGCAGCATACTAATAAATCCATGTATGGACAAAACTCAGCCTGAACCTTGCTTTTATCATGCCCAATAGTGAGTTTACAGGGAGGAAATCTCTAGCCCTTCACTTCCTCTAATTTTTGCTGATAATTACAATTTTCCACAAAGAACCTAGTACCTGAAACTAGTTTCATTAGCTTTGTAAGAATCATTAAGCACATAGTTACCAATAAAAAAAAAAAAAAACCCACCACAAACCTTGATCTTAAGATGTCCCTGGAAGAAAGATCTAAGTCCTTCCTGGAATGGTAATTTCAGAGTTTCTCTAAGGAACTACAGCAGAATCCCTGAAGGGGGAACAGACTCTTCTGTTCCTCATACATGCAGGAAATGAGCCCTGCTCAAAGTAGGGCTGACTCCAAAAGAACAAAGGCAGGATCCTTGAGAATATTCTTGCAGACTAGTCATGCCCAAAATGTGGTCCTCAGGACAAAGCTGGAACTCTACCTGGAACAAAAAGCAGGTTGTATGGCTGCGATGAACTTGCCCCAGACCACAAAGTGATTCTGATGTCCCCTCAAATTTGGAAACTCATGGCTTAGACAGTCTGGAGTAGCCCTAGGGGCCCTGGCTCACACCCTGAGGGCGTACAGCCAAGATGAGGCAAGGCCAGCACAAGGTCTGGTGACTGGGGAGAAGAGCAGCAGCAGAGGAAGAGGCAACTGAGCCGACCCGGAGGCTGAGCACCACTAACAGGTGATGCACAGGCTGGAAGGGGTGTTTTCCAATTTCCATTTCTAAGCAGAGTAAAAGCAGCCAGAGGAAGAGAATTTTGTGTCACAGCACTTAGCACAGTATTCAGTCTGGACACAAATATTTATTCCAACAAGAAAAGGTTTCTTTCTGCTTTTTATTTTATTCTTTTGTTGTTGTTGTTGTTGTTAGGTAAAGTCCCTCTTGTAATTGTGTCCCACCCCCAAGAAGTGTGCCATACACCCCATCCCTCCTCCTCTCTCCTCCCTAGGCCCCCAGCTTGTATTAGATCTACTGCCTTCTTAGTAGAATTGAGTACATTGAATTCTTGCTTCTTCATTCTTGTGATGCTTTACTAAGAGTAATGGGTTCTGGGCAGCGTCTTTGGCTCAGTAGGTAGGGCACCGGCCCCATATTCCAAGGGTGGTGGGTTCAAACGTGGCCCCGGCCAAACTGCAACAAAAAAATAGTGGGGCATTATGGTAGGTGCCCGTAGTCCCAGCTACTCCGGAGGCTAAGCACAAGAGCTGGAGGTTGCTGTGAGCTGTGATGCTGCAGCGCTTTACTGAGGGCAACAAAGTGAGAGTCTGTCTCAAAAAAAAAAAAAAATAATGTGTTCCAACTCAATCCGGTTAATACAAAAGATGTAAAGTCTTTTTTTTTTAAACTGCTGCATACATACCACAGCTTGTTAATCCATTCCTGGGTTGATGGGCATTTAGGTTGTTTTCACATTTTGGCAGTTGTAAATTAAGCTGTGATAAACAGTCTAGTGCAAATTTCCCTATGATAAAAGGATATTTTTTTTCTTCTTGGTAGATACCTAGTAATGGGATTGCAAGATCAGGCCTAATTTGAGTTCTCTGAGGATTCTCCATACTTCCTTCCAAAAAGGTTGTATTAGTTTGCAGTCCCACCAGCAGTGTAAAAGTGTTCCCTTCTGTCTATATCCATGCCAACGTCTGCGGCTTTGAGACTTTGTGATGTGGGCTATTCTCACTGAAGTTAGGTGATATCTCAGGACAGTTTTGATTTGCATTTCTCTGAGGAGTAGAGATGATGAGCATTTTTTCATATGTTTGTCAGCCATTCGTCTGTCTTCTTTAGGGAAGGTTCTATTCATCTCTCTTGCCCAGTGATATATATTGGATTGTTGGGTCTTTTTTTGTTGATCAATTTCAGTTCTCTATAGATCCTACTTATCAAGCTTTTGCCCAATCATAATATGCAAATATCTTTTCTCATTCTGAAGATTGTCTGTTTGTTTTGGGTGTTGTCTCCTTAGCTGTACAGAAAAGCTTTTCAGTTTAATTAAGTCCCATTTGTTTATTTTTGTTGTTGTTGTAACTGCTCCGGAAGTCTTCTTCATAAAATCTTTCCCCAGCCCTGTGTCGTTAACTGTTTTCCCCACACTTTCTTTGAGGATTTTTATTGTTTCATGCCTTAGATTTAAATCTTTTATCCATCCTGAATTAATTTTTATAAGTGGTGAAAAGTGCAGGTTCAGTTTCAGTGTTTTACATGTGGTTATCCAGTTCTCCCAGCACCATTTATTGAATAGGGATTCTTTTCCCCAGTATATATACTTCTTCAGTTTATCAAGGATCAGGTAGCTCGTAAGATGTTAGTTTCATCTCATGGTTTTCTATTTGGTTCCAAATGGGTTTCTCTCTATTTTGGTGCCAGTACCATGCTGTTTCTATCACTATGGCCTTGTAGTACACCCTAAAGTCTGGTAAGGTGATGCCCCTGGCTTTGTTTCTATTACTAAGAATTGCCTTGGCTATAAAGGTTTTTTCTGGTTCCATACAAAACAAAGAATTAGTTTTTCCAGTCTTTCTGCTTTTTAAAATAAGTTATACTTATTTGCTATGAACAAATAAGACATTATGTGACCCTGCCCATTCCACTCTTTGGTACTGAACCAGGAGAAATGAAAACTCATGTCTATGCAAAAACTTGTATGCACATATTTACAGCAACTTTATTCACCCAAATGTCTTTCAACTGGTGAATGGATGGATAAACTGTGGTATATCCATGCAGTGGAATACTACTCTGCAATAAAAAGAATTATTGATACTCACTACAACGTGGATCAATTGCAAATGCATTAAGCTAATTGAAGGAAGCCAGACTCAAAAGGTCACATAGTGTATGATTCCCTACATGACATTCTAAAAGGCAAAACTGGAGCTTTAGAGAACAGATTGCGGTTGCCAGGGCTGAGGGGCTGACTAAGAAGGAGAGGGAGCAGCATTAGGGAATGTGCTGGGGTAAAAGAACCAGTCTGTATCTTAATCACAGAGGGAGTTACACAACTGTGTGCACTGGTCAAAGCTCACAGATGAATACAACGACAAAATAGTGCATTTTACTCTATGTTCATTAACAGACACAGTTAACATTTTTTAATTAAAAAAAAGACACACCTGGCTTATGGTGTCCAACTGTGCAGAGGAGCACCACTCCAGTGATACTAGTGACAACCAGTTGCAGGAAACTCCCAGGTCTCCAGTCCTGGGTAAACGTCTCTGATCCACTCAGAGGCAGAGACAGGTAGAGGATAGTCTCGGCATCTATCATCTCTGTCCACACTGGTAAGACAGCCCTAATTTTTCACTATTTTTAAAAGTATCTAATACTGAAGAGATAAAAGGGAGATACTGGGGTAGTTCCTTCAGTGGAGCTGGGTGTGTTTACATAAAGCAGACTTCACAGGATTATCTTACTATGGATACCTGTGCACATTCTTCATCAACTTTCATAATATGTATAAGTTTGCCATCGCTGGCGTAATCAAGAGAACATAATACAAAAATTTTTGCTTGTTTTTTTTTTTTTTTTCAGTCAGGGTCTTAAAAAAACAACCTGCTCTGTCACCCAGGCTAGAGTGCAGTGGCAAGACCACAGCTCACTGTGGCCTCAAATTCCTGGGCTCAAGCAATCCTCCTACCTCAGCCTCCTCAATAGCTGAGACTACAGGCATGAGCCACTGTGTCCAGCCTGAGAATTTTTAATGGTTTTAAAATATGGTATATTGCAGTACCTGACTGATTAGTCTTGTGATTCTTGTTTGAAATATGTATCTTTTGGCTTTAAGTGAAATTCATTTTAAATTAATGTTTAAACGTAAGATTTATAGGCTCAGCGCCTGTGGCTCAATCGGCTAAGGCGCCAGCCACATACACCTAAGGTGGCAGGTTCGAATCCCCAGCCCGGGCTCGCCAAACAACAATGATGGCTGCAACCAAAAAATGGCCGGGTGTTGTGGCGGGCGCCTGTGGTCCCAGCTACTTGGGAGGCAGAGGCAGGAGACTC
>CAUYQV010155300.1:0-19950 GCA_963574575.1 Galagoides demidoff | reverse complement strand
AATTGTGACTTATTAATCTACCTGTGTTCGTTACAGCTCTATCATGCAAGCATCATGAGTCCCACTTTATGGAACCTACCTCGCCTTAAGACTCAGAGGTTGTCCAGGCACAGTGGCTCATGCCTCTGGATCCTAGCACTCTGGGAGGCTGAGGCAGGAAGATCCCTTGAGCTTAGGAATTCGAGCAAGTCTGAGCGAGCCTAAGACCCCTTCTCTACTAAAAATAGAAACATTTAGCCAAGTGTTGTGGTGAGCACCTGTAGTCCCAGCTACTCAGGAGATTGAGGCAACAGAGTGGCTTGAGTCCAGGAGTTTGAGGTTACTGTTTGAGCTAGGCTGAGGCCATGGCACTTACCCAAGGAAACAGAGTGAGACTCTGTCTCCAAACAACAACAGACTCATAGAGGTTAAGTGATTCGGCTAACAGCACAGCCAGGACTCAAACTCGAGCCCGAGTAACTCCGAATCTGCCTCAGCTGTCCCCCATTCATCGTCTTCCTCAGACTCCACAGTGTCCTTTTGTGCCTTCAGACCCCTCCCTACTTCCTCTGTGGGTGTAATCACGGGGGTCCCTGGAGAGCCCATCAATCTGAACCCCTGTAAAAGGCCATTTCCTCATAACACACCCTGAACATCTGTGAAAACAATTTCTCCTCGAGCCCACAACTGAACCTCATCATAAAAATTCACCATCCAATGGGGCCTTAAACAAAGCGTCCTGATGGCATTTTAACTACTTAGTGACGTCTGTTTGTGAGTTACTCTGGGAAGAGGCTGGCCCCTTTCGGACGGAGCTAGCTCAGAGACACTGGGATCCCCCCCTCCCCCACTGGGAAAATTTTTGTTGGACTTAACTGTATAGACTAGCTCGTGCTGCTATAACAATCCCCAAGTACTGGGCACTTAAGTTTATCTGTTCTCCAAGGTCTGCTCTGGGTTTAGGGGACTTTCCAGGTGGCTTAGCCTGGTGTTGACTTAGCATTCTGGCAGCTTCTATCTTATGCCCTTCTTCCCAGGTAGACCAGATAATGCAAGAGAAAATGTGCCACCAGCTCATGCCACATCCTGTGAGAAAGTCACAGGGTCGTGGTTAACCCACACAGTCCTCTGTGCTCCAGAAAAGATCCGAGACTCAGAAACACAGGGGGCAGCACTGTCACCTGCCCCAGCACACAGAGGCTTTCTTCCTACCCACAGTGCGGGAGGACACAGGTGGTCAACAGGAATACCCAGAGGCCAGAACGCTGGACTAGGACACAGATGAGACTTTGAGCCTCTTCTCAACCACTTCTTAGCGATGTGGTGTTACGGAAGTCAAGCCTCATTGGTTTGCTCATCGACAGAACGAGAAAAATGCTGATTCTGTCAACCCCCCAGCATTGCTGCAGAGGATAATATAAATTACTAGGCAAGGAATGTGTTTCTCAACCCAAAAACATGTTGCTCTCCAGTCCTCTTTTCTCCTAGTATGGAAAGCAAAGAATGAAAAAGACAAAACCAGCTTCAGGTGTCCTGAGTTCAAACCCTAGTCCTCCCTTCTGCAGTAAAGTCATTGGATCTGAGCCTCAGTTTACCCATCTGTCAAATGGATGATGATGGCCTTGTCTATACCATATGAAGTACTCAATACAAAAGTCCTGTATAAACTATAAAATTCTCCACAAATGAGAAGACTTACCCTCCCTTCCCTCCTGTACATGGGTCTCTTCCACTCTGCACACCATCCATTCCTTCAACTTCAACAGACTCGAGTCTCCTGTCCTTCAGAAGGCCTTTCTTCAGCCTTCACCCCCACCCCAAACACAGACAACCTACTCTTTATGGACCAAACTTGAAAACAAGACAATGAAAACGTCTGGTCTTACCAACTTCCATACACTTTTACGTAGCTTCTGCCCCCACACTATTAAGGAAAAGTACCTTTTCAAGGTCACACAATCTCATCATTAAGCTTCTATCTTGCTTTTCCTTGATCACCTGTGACATCTGATGGCAGGGACCACCACTCCAACTAACCTGACCAATCTCACGTCCTACCAGTTCTATCCAAGTCCTGCTGGTTTTATCTACAACGCTCTGCCTTGCTCTGCTATCACTGAGCCTTTTCTCCTGCCCATTGAGAACGTGCCTCACCACTGCACCTGTATGCCCTGCTGATTCCACCTGTTACAAGCTCTATTCTTGAACTACACCCCCCGCATCCATCTTTTCTCCATTCTCACTGCTCTTGCCCTGTCCAAGCCCCCAATTATCTCTGGTGTAGATCATTCCCTTAGCTACCTGACCGCTCTTTCTCTGCTCAGCTATAAAACAGGAACATAATATCTACCACAGGGGATTGTTGTATGAAGAAAATTAATTTATGAATTTAAAGTACTACTGCCAGGGACCCAGAACTTAATAAGTCTAGTTTCTTTCCTCCTCCCCAGCTTAACACGCTGTCTCCGTTCCTTCAAACTCTGCTTCAGATCTCTTTCCAGCCTCAGGTCGGGGACCCTCACATCACATCCTCACTCCTCTGTGTTCCCCAGACATGTTCCCGCTACCATCCACATGTCTTTGGATGTATTGTCTCCTCCACCTAGAATATAGGTGTAAACAGCCCTTTGCAAACTTCCCCCACCCCAGCACTCTCACCCCCTCCATTGAACCATCCCTCCTTAGCTCTGTCTCCTGCTCTCAGTCCACATCTCCGTGAAAGGGCAGCATCTCTCCCTGCTTAGTAGAGTTAGCCATGGGACTTGGGAAGTGCATGGGGCCACCGCGAGAAGGACAATTCACTAACTGAGGGGGCCTGGAAGAGAGAGGGCAGGACAAGAGCAGTAAGAAGGCCACAGCTTAGAGGAACTGAAGGGCAAAAAGGGAGTGGTTTCTGCTGGAGGGCAAGGTCACCAGGGGGATGAAATGGAAAGCGGAAATGGTTAGGGAAGAAGGGACCCAGCAGGGGAAGGAAACACCGCTCACCCCTGGTTTGCAGCCTGCCTGTGAAAGGATATCACAGACGACTTTTGCTGTTAATGATGGTCCTCTAGCGTTTACCAGTCCGTGACTGTCCCTGTGATGCCGACAGTGCTGGAGGGGCTGCATCTAATGCTAATTGAAGGGGGACGTCTCAAAGCCAAGGCTCCCACGTAGGGCAGATATGTGACCTGGGACTGCCTTCGCCCCCAAGCTGCAGTAAACCTAACGCACAGCCACTGAAAGGGTAAGAAGTTTGCTTGCCTCACAAAACACGGGATGAGCAGTGAAGCACCATTTGGAAAAGGGTCAAGAGGGACGGCGTGAGCAGAGGAATCTAGGGTTCACCAGGAAACCTCGCTAGACAAGGGATTTTATGTCCGACTGCCAAGAAGCAGGGGAGGCCTCCACGGTGGTCAAGTCAGGAATCAGCTAGTTGCCAGGAACAAAGCTTTAAGTTTAAAATTTATTTTAAAAGTCTTCATAAAAGGATACAGGAGCAGGTCAGAGCTGGTGCCATGGAGGACCCAGGCTCTTTGCTGTCCCTTTCTGCTAGATTCACTCTCAGGCCCCATGCTTGGTCCAGGCAGGAGGCAGGGAGAGAACAGAGGCCTCGCTTCTGTGCTGGTTCATTGGCCACAACTAGAGCCAGATCACAGCCATTCCTGGCTGCAGGGAATTTGGAAGGTTTGTCTGGAGCTTTCCAGACTCTGTCAAGTACGTAGTAGAAATCAACTCCAAAATGGCTAAGGCAAAAGGGGAAATAGAGCATCAGATGGGTTCCAGAATGTACTCAACAGGTCGGTGGGCAGCAGGAGAGATAAGGGCCTGACCTCTCCCCCGTCCCGCTTTCTGCCTTTGCCTCCATTCTCTCTCTCTACATCTCTCTGCACATCTGCTCCCTCCTTCACTAATGATTAAATGGGTTCTTTATTTGTGTTTCTATTTCTTAGCGTGGGCCTATTATTTTTAATTCAATTTTTTCCAAGGTTGGCCTTTCCCCCCCCCCTTTCAAAGAGCTCTCTCTCGGGTGGTTTTCAATCCATCCCACCATCTTTCTGTTTTAGACTTTATTACCTTATTCAAACACATTCATTCCTTTCTTCTGATTTCCCTGGGTTTTGTTATTGTTTTTCTAGCCTGTTATTTCCAATCTTCCTCTCCCAAAAACGATAAAAGGCCCGTGAAGTCTTCACGTTAGCCACCCCTCAAATGGGTCCCTTCCGTCCCATCTCAGAGTCATTCTTTGAGTCAGAAAGCAGAGGCTGGAGCAATTTGTAGAGAAGGCTCTTTGTCAAAGTTCCCATGTGCCTTTTATTTATTTCCCTTGGCTTAATAGACCGCTTGTTTTTGATATCACGGTACACCCATTTCTCCTTCCAACGTAAATATGTTTTTATAAAAACATCACTCCCGACTTTCGCTGTGTACATCCTTCAGCCTCAGAATGTCTTTCAAACAGAGAGGCAAAAAGAACACGTTAGGGAGGGCGACACGGTCAGGGAGTACGTAAAAGAGTTCTAGACTATCCCGTAACAAATGATCGGAGAGCTTGAGTGATCTACCCACTTAACAGAGCTAAAAGATGGGCCCATCTTTAACTCAGACCCCTTGCTCTTCCCACTACGACCTATGTTTCCCAAACAATTTCAGTAGAAAACCAGTAAAACCATTTAAGAAAAGCCTCCCAAAAGTAGCAACATCCGAGGCCAACAAAACTTTTCCGGATGCTTATATTTAAAACGTCCGGCACCATAAAGGCAAATATTTTAATCTTCCTGCAAATCCATTTCCAGCTACAGAAGGGGGATCTCTGCCTATAATAGCCGTGCCTTTTTCCATCTCTATTGACGTATTTTTCTTGATTTTCTGAGCAATGAGCTATGAGGGTGCTGCCGAAGCAGCTGTTTGGAAATATTGCCTTTTCTTTGTTCTGGATGCGATTTAAACATTGGCAGGGGGCCTCATTAAAGATGAATCGTTGAATTAGCAAGCAGCGTTACAGCTAGAAGAGACAGCATGCGCTCCTGTGGCGAAAACAGATTTGCACAGAGGAGGGAAGGTTAGGTTCGGGGTCTGGGAGGCGGGAGGTGGACAGAGGGATAAAAGACCCAAGACACAGCAAAGTCAAGCGTTTGACAGTGTTCTCTAACCTGCCCGCATCCACAGGGCAGCCCAGACGGCCAGAAGGGGGCGTGGGAAGGTCTGGCTGTTAGTAATCCTCTCTTCCTTCACTTCATGGTGATGGAGTGTCCTGCAGCCCCAAATGACCTACAGGCTTGGGCACAGACACCCCTTTGGCTTTGAGTATCAGTAACACCACTTAACAGCAAGGATGCCGAGAGATAAGCCCTCTGCCTGCTCTCCCCTCCATATGCCTTCTCTATCTTGGAGACGGCAAGAGGTATTGGCAATTGTGTTTCTTTGAGTGTCTGTTGCCATTCCTACCTCATTCAGGACAACTTCAGTTTGACTGTGGGCATAGAAATGAAATAGGCAAGCCCCTGGGGACTCCTGTGGCACTGAACACTCCTATCCGTGACGTGAGCACACACCCGGATGCTCTCTGCACTGGAGACTCATCCTTCAAGCCATGATTCCCTGGGGCAGGTCATTTCACTTGGTCCTTTTATTTCTCTGAATTTCTGATGCCTTGAAATTTAGAGAGGGAAGAAAGGAGGACGGGAAACAGGTGGAGAAAGAAGAGCTAGAAGGAACTTGAGTCTCTGCTATGCTGATCAGTTCTGGTGCGAGGGGCAGTGACGTATTTATTCCGAATAGCAACTCCCAAGGACAGAGTTTTAGTCCCATTTTACAGGTAAAGAAACTAAGTCTCAGAGAGAATAGCTTGCCCAAAGTTGCACAGCTGATAAATAGCATAGCTGGAACCCCAAACCACATTTATCTCTCTGATTCAGCAGCCTCTGCTCTCAATCTGCTCACTGCTATAGATACTCACAAATAAGAGAAAGGATTTGCCTTTATGCATCAGTAACCTAAACTCAGGCTCCTAAAAAGCCTCACCTCCACTCTGCTCTCCTCTACAGGGACCTGAAGAAATTCCCAGCTCCTTTCTTTAATTCTTGACATCCTACGTCCGAGATCACTGGCTATTTGGACAAGAAGTATACAAGAGACAAGATCTGGATAGCCAGGGCATCAAGAGCAGCTTCATCCAGAGCTGATCTGCTCACAAAGGTCAAGTCCTTGCCTTGCTGAACTTCTGCCTTCCAAATCTCTAGCGCCTACCAGGCCCTACCACAGCTCGCTCCCTTCTCAAGCAGGCTTTCCTCTTGTATTTCTCCGCCAGAAGCCTGCACACTTGAAACACAGACAGAAAATGTACTTACAAGAGCCAGGCAGGTAAGCTACCACCAGCATTGGAGTAGAGACACTGCTGGACAAGGCCCCTGAACAACTGTCCCACCGTCCATCATGCCCCCGTCTCTCTCTGTAGGTTTGAGAGTACTCAAAGCCTTTGGTAGCATCAGGGCCCCATTAAGCTGAGAATAATACCTGTGAGATGGACCCCATCATGGGTTTTCACACAGGCTGTGGGGTTCTCGGGTTGAGCCAGGGTTGCAGAAATGGGCGGAAGCAAAGATACAAACGAAAGCACTGATTTCCTCACCAGCGTGCTCAGAGATGCTCCTGTTAATTATTCTCTTTTCAGGTTCAAGCCCTGATGCATACACCGTTCTTAGTGCAGAATATCCAGAGCAGATACCAAGGGAAGTGCAAGCCAAGGGTCTGTGGCCGCTGCTGGTATAGCCTTTACACAACTGCAAGTCCTTACCCCAGTGCCACTAATACAGCTCCTTTAAATTAGAAGTGCCAGGGACCTTGTGGCCTCCACCCCACCCAGATCATACCAAAAAGCAATAAACACAGGTGGAATGTCCAGGAAGGCCCTGCGTACCTGCAACCAGAAGGCCTCTAATGGACGTGACTCCACTCGTGGCCTCGGATGCTTAGACATCAGCTCGCTGCTTCTGGCAACAAGGTCTTTCTTTTTGCAAACATCTGCCTGTCCGATTTCCTCTCTGTAGGTCACCCAGTACTTAGCTGCTTTCTTTGAGCTCCAGGTGCAGAGTAGCTTGGCGTCTACCTCCCCCAGAATGTGTGTCCCTGGGGAGTTACCAAATGATCCTTGGCCACCTTGTTTATTGGTTGTGATGTACTCAGCAACAGACATTTTATAAAGCCATCTCCGAAGACCTCCAAGCTCCAAACTGCACGCCCCTTAAAACTCACCAGCCCTGCTGTTCCCATTCAAACTGTTAAGTGAAACATTATAATACACCCCTCTGACCAAAGCGGCTAGATTTGAGTGGAGTCTTAGCTCTTCTGTCTGCACTAGCTATGAAACCTCAGCCAAGTTTACCTGTTTGAGGCCCAGGCTTTTTTCATCTTTACAACAGGTAGAATCTGCAAAGTGCACAGAATATGAGTCTTGAATGACTGCTCTACATGAATGGACCTATCCATTTACACCTGCACACAACAAATAATCAGTCAGCCAGGGTGTCCTTCCCCAAAGCCTCTAGCAAAACTTGGCTGCCATTTCTACTGAACAGTGGACCAAATTAAACTGGTTTATTAGCCCAGTGAATTAAGCCACGTTGTTAAATGAGCGTATCAACACGACCTGCAAACAATCAAGATGAATTTTTAACCCCAAGTGCAAACGCCACCTTCGCACTGGCCAGGCTGTCACCCTGGCCTGGACATCTCAAAAAAAAAAAAAAAAAGACAAAGCAGTAGCATTTGGGGTAGGGGAGAAGGTTATGGTTATGGAGTCAAAATAGGTAACTATTTGCCACAGCTTCTGTCATTAGTATAGATACAGAAAACAAAACAATCTCCTTTTGAAACATTAATTTCAAATACCTTAAGCATAATATTAAACTTTGATTTGTTTCTTTTTTACCTAAAAACCTCGCTGTGTGTGACATTCATTGGCTCATACTTTAAATTTTCTCAGTGTTTCGACTAATGCTTGGTCTTTTCTCATTTGGTTAAACCGCAACCAACTCATTTTCCGTCTGTAGGGAGAAAAAAAAAAAAGCAGCAAAGTGGCAAGTGGTTCGGAAGAAGTGCCTGTACGTTCATCTCCTCTCTTTAGAGATTTAAAACTAACTCTCTAGTCCAGGTGCCACCTTTGTCAGGGAACTGGGGGGGAAAGACCAGTTGGTGATTTAAACGTAAAGGCCAAAAGCAGGCCAGGGCCAGGCTCCTGCTCCAGCCGCCCGGTGTTCTAGCTCAGATGAAGAGCGCGTCTCTCAGCAACTGACGTTGGGTGACAAGCGTAAGCAGAGCGGCCTCCAGTCAGGGAGGTTTTGCTTCCTACCCTTCTGTATTTCTGCCTTCCCTGTACCTTCTCAGGTCAGGTCATTAAAAAAAAAAAAAAAAATTGTACCAAAAACTGTACTGGAAACTATTGATTTCTGTTGTGCTAAAGCCCCTGACATTCCGGCAGGATGAAGATATTGCTGTGGACCCTTTGAGCCTTCCCACGCTTCTCTTCTGCTTATGAGGGTCTCTGAGGATGGTATTACAGATATTGTACTTCCCACTTTCTGACTGTGGGATATCAGCAGGGCCTCTCCTGTGTAAAGAATAATTATCAGCACTGCTGTTACCTCTAGTAAGTGTGTAATTACATGCTCGGTTTTGTGGGCTCTAGGCTGTGCAATTTTAAATTATACAATAATGTCAAATTCTCCCTCCCTCTCTCCTTCTCTCCCTCTCTCACTTTATTTGAAAGGAGAGGTGGGTATTTTTTTTTTTTTAAGAGACAGGAGGAGGAGAGAGTGTGAGAGCCTTTCCACCCACGCCAGCAGAATCCAACGCGTGGTAACCGGGATGGTCAAAGACGCTGTCTCTTCAGGCTGAGTTTCAACTTAGAGGATGCCTCCTAACAAATCAGAATGTGTTTTGCAGCAAATGGGGTGAAGCTAAGCGGAAAGGGATGACTCCCACAAAAAAAAAATGGTGGGGGTGGAGGCGGGAGGAAAGGGAGGGTTTGTGTTGGTGCAGGGTGGGTGGCCAGACCCCACAGCCACATCTCGTCCATTAAGGGACCCGTGGGAAGCGTCGTCTCATTGCTGATTCTCAGCCAGAAGTTAAAGTGGCTGGAGGTCGCCCCAGCGTGAGGTTTAGAGGCCGATCAGTGTCTGCTCTGGCTAAAGAAACTCACCTGAGAGCGTTGAACCACCTGCGCTGTGAGAAAGACTGGCCCCCACCCGAGGCGCGGCGCGGCCTGCACCTGCCAACGGGCCAGCCAATCAGCGAGCACCGCGGAGGCTCCGCCCACTAGAGACCACGCCTGGCAGGTGCAGCCCCAGGCTCCCCCAATTCCCACTGGCCTGGGGTCTCCTGCTCACTGCCCAGCTGCAGCCCAGTTCTCTCTCTGCTTCCCTTCCCAGAACTGCAGGCACTGGGCGCGGGGGAGAGGGACGGGGGTTAGAAGGTGGTAACTTGTGTCCCCCTCCTGGTCTTACTTTATCCAGCAGACCTTTTAACCACTACTAGCCTGCATCCTCCTTTCCGACGCCCCTGAAGAGGCTGCCTACAATTTTACACCCTGCCCCGCCCCCAAACGATCCCTACCACTGGGGTTTCACACATGGAGTCCCCTGACCCTGCCGGTTTCCCACAATCCCCCTTATTTCCTCTGCAGCTGCCACTTTGCATCATCTACGAATCTTGAACATCCTGGGTGTTCAATAAATACTTGTTGAGAGCACGCAAACGACGTCAGAGAAGCTGAGCGGCTTGCCAGGATCACAGAGCTACCTAGTGGCTCACCCACTCTAACCCAGCCTCCCACCCCCCTCACTTCTTCCTGACCAACCCCAAGTTTACCGTTCGACTTCTGAGCACTCCAAGATTGGAAAGTGCCAATAATTTCAAACAATTAAGAGTTGAACTGATACAGGATACCATGCACGTGTTACATATTGACAGCAATCATAGCTTGCATTTATTAAATAAAATGTTTATTGAATTAGCTCATGTGGTTCATTTGATCCTCTCCGTCATGGTTGAAAGCAGGGAATTATCCCCACAGAGATGAGAAAACTGAGGCATGAAGAGCAATGATAACTTACGCTGCTCCTGGACAGAGCCAAGATTTGAACTCAGATTTGCCTAACTATGAAGCCTACAGGTTCAAGGTCTGAGCTGAGGGCTTCTTATAGAACACACCAATAAATACATTGACTGGCTGCGTAAGAATGAGGCCATGGTCTTTAGCAAACATTTCTCTCCTTGTCTGTCGTGTTCCTTTCCATCTTGCAAAAAATAATTCACCACTTCTCTCCTGCATAGCCCCAGATTGATTTTGGGTTGGGGGCAGTTCAAGTGCACGGCCACTAAATCCTTTCGGAAACTGACAAGGAATCAGTCAGCAGGCCTAACCCAGGCCCGGCTGCCCTGTCTGAAGGCACAGCTGCCACCAGCTCTCAACAGGCTTCCGGCTCACAGTTCGTCCATAAACCTCCCTCAGTCTGAAGCTAGACAACTGGACAGAGGGATTGCCCCCCCCGAAACAGATCAGGTGGGATTGAGTTTCTGAATTTAATCATCAAGTTCTGCAGTTCCTTTAGTGCCCATGGCTTCTGTGGGATGTGCTAAAGGGAACTCGCTGGGCAAATATCACTTAAAAACTGTAAATAACAACCTCTTGCATTTAAGTAGATGTTATCATCTCATAGAGTTTTCTTTCACATTTATGATCCTCACTGATGTTCAATTCACTCCACAGAGAGAGGAAGGCAGCTATTTTTATTCACCTCTACCTCGGCCCAAGCACCATCTTTTGCAGAGAAAAGGGAGATGAAATGAGATTTAGTTACTTGGTGGTCCAAATCTAGAAAGGAAGGTCACGTTTGCGGAAGATACACAATGGACCACAACAGACTCTCCTTCTGAAGCATCTCATAGTCTAGGACTCTGTGGACCACACAGGGGGGAATTTCTGCCTTGGGAGCAATGGGTGACATGAGTGTCCCTGCAGACCACTGGGCAGCCACCTGGTCCCTGACATACAGGGAGACATTCAGGTGTGGGGCCCAGCTATTCCCAGTCTGCCAAAAAAAAAAAAAAAGATCGAGGAAGCCTGTTTAGGAGTGAATTTCAACAAAAATATATTTGTAAGTCTGGTCCCTCCAGTATGGATTTGTATCAGAGTCTCTTACCAGTATCTTACCAAAAGCCCACAAGAAAACAAGAGAAAACTTCTAAAAGACAATTCAAGTCCCCAGTTGCATGCTCAGTAGGACCAGGGCACAAACCCCTCCCAGACATGCGGCATGACGGAACATACACGTTTTACTTCCAACACATTCGGTTATTAACAACAATGGTTTTAGCGTCAAATTCCTCATCTTCCGGTACAGAGAACTGGACTAAATTTGAGCCTACAGGCTCTTGCAATCTGACTAGGGACGGACTTCAAAAAGCTGTTCTGCGCCTCGATTCCACCAGGCCAGCACTTACTCAGGTGCGTTCTGGGGAGCATTGGTTCTGGGAAATTCTACCAGGAAAAATAAAAGCTTTGTGATCAAATAAAATTGGGAAAGTTGATTTTTTCCCCCTACTTAGTTTTTTTATTCCATAAATGTCTACCAGCCTCCTCCTATGCGCCAGGGCCTGTTCTAGATAGTCTGCCGCTGAGAATAAGATGAGGGTCCTGTCTGCACGGAGCTCCTACAGTGAATGGCTTTTGTTGCTGCCTCTTGAAGGGCCCGGAGAAATCCAGCCACAGGGAAATGTGCCCAACGGGGTGTGACCCAACCCTGCTCCATTTTTTACTTAACGTTCTGCAGACTCCAATGGAGAAAAGTTGTCCTAGACCCCACCTTTATTGTCACACTTGATGCTCCAAGGTCAAGGGCGTTTTTGCCCCTAGACCTAAGCTGTTGCAAGTGCAACTTGGGAGATGAGAGAGGAGAGACGGCAGGGAGGAAAGTGATAGAAGAGAGAATCTCCCCCACCCCCTTCTACTTCTAATCCCATGTCGCTGTGCAGGGCAGCCAGGGCCTTCCCTCCTGGGCACCCTTTTGTTGGCTCCTGGTCCCTAAGCCCCCTTCCTTTCCATTAGCAAACTCCCCCACTGTGCCCCGAGCTCTGCTCTGTCTGCCTTGACTTTGGATCTGCTTCTAGCTTCCCGCCTTCTCCCTGGGACTTGATGTTGACCTCTGGGGCCCCATCCAGGGTCCAGTTCCAGTTCCTCTGTTACCATCCCTGTGGGTGTAGTCCAAGCCTCTCTCCTCACTCTAAGGCCCCTGGGCCTCAGTGGTGCAGAAGAGAAAGCCCAGCGTGGCCCACACCCCCGAGAGCACCCGGCAGTGAGGCGCCATAACGTAGCTTTAGGGGACTTGCATGTCGCCACCAACTCAAATGCCAACCCTCACTTTCCCCCAGTGTGGCTTCTTTTTTGACTGCAAGGGAAGAGCTCAAACATCAGCCTCATGCTCACCCTCCAGCATTCCACAGTGACTACTGATGGGAGGGACAGCTGGAGACTCCCCTTGGGGCACACCCCTTCCCTTGGCCTAACATTTGGGACAGCCTTGGTGCACATCCCTTCCCTTGGCCTCACAACAATTCCACTCACAGGTGACACAACTACAGCCACGGAGCTGCCACCTGAACCCAGAGCCCAGCACACCCTGGTCTCAGCAGTAGCTGCAGCCCTGACTCCTTCCCTGCAGACCCCCCTGTCTCTTACAGATTCACATTTATCTGGAGTTTCACAAGGCACAAGTGGCTTTCTGGGGCTTATATCTAGTGGCAGTGGGCAGATCTTCTCCCCCAGTCCTTTTTCTGATGTCCCACAGTCTGGGCACATAAACACCACTGACTCCTGGCAACACCCCTGGAAAGTGGGTTCTGCTAACCCCACTGCATGGACGAGGAAACGGAAGACACCTCTGCTGAAAGGCACACAGGGGGTTAGGGAAGGATCGCCATTCAAGCCGGACCTGGGACTTCAAATGCCATGCTCACTCCCTGACACGGAGCTGCGAGGAGATAGACAACTGCCCAGGATCGGGTTTTGTCAACCGGGGTTCCCACGTGCTGTTGGCACCACAGATGCCATCCCCATGTCCCCTATTTCTAAGCTAATTCTGAACAGAGGGAGCCACTGTCTGTTGATCATGAGAGACCTCCCAGCTGGCAGAATGACGTCCCCGGAGAAAGCCAGGGAGTCCCACTGACTTCTGCATTTAAAGTGGGATTAGATAAAGCTTCCAGAAACACTGCCAAGACCCACCAAATGGCCTTTCCAAACTCACATGTCTGTCATTAAGGGTCTCCTGGGAAGAAGAGCAGAGAAACAGGACAGATTTAGGAAAAGGTTGGTCTACTTCTTTTTACTTCAGTGCAGGAGTTATCAGGTTCTAAGTCACTGGAGAGTGACCGGCATTAACTACCAGTAGGGGACTGGCTCACCACGGTGCTGCCCCCTCCACATGCCAATCTGTGGGAAGAAATTTGCAAGCCCGGAGAATGGAAAGGGCCTTAGCTCCCAGGCTTATGTTCTCAAATGGGGTCCAATGTGGTATAAGGAGTCAAGAATTTGTTAATGTTAACACATACTAAGGTGTGTAAGTATTTTTTTCTTGCAAATTAGAGAAAATTCAAAAAATTCACCACCTTTTTTTTTTATTAAATCATCACTGTTTACATTAATGTAGTCATGGGGTACAATGTGCTGGGTTTATACACAATGTGAAATATTCTCATCAGACTAGTTAACATAGCTTTCTGAAATGCTTTTAAGAGGACAGATAGGAATGAAGGTCAAGGATAAGGAGACACCCATGGCCTTGCCCATGGCAATGTGTTAGGAATGTGACTATATAATTTCTATCCAGATGTGAGAATATTTAAGACTATAGTTTGGGGGGGGGGTTGAGACAGAGTGGGTAGAGTACAGTGGTATCATCATAGCTCACAGCAATCTCAAAACTCCTGGGCTCAAACAATCCTCTTGCCTCAGCATCCTGAGTAGCTGGGACTACAGGCACCTGCCACAACACCTGGCTAGTTTTTCTATTTTCTTATATTTCTTTTAATTTCAGGTGAATTTGAGGGTTAACAAAGAATTAGGTTACAATGTTTCCATATGAAAAAGACTGAAACTGGACCCACCCATTTCACCACTTATAAAAATTGACTCAAGATGGATAAAAGATTTAGATCTAGTTTTCCTATTTCTAGTAGAGACAGAGTCTCACTCTTGCTCAGGCTGGTCTTGAACCCCTGAGCTCAAGGGATCCACCCACTTCTGCTTCCCCAAGTGCTGGGAGTACAGGCGTGAGCCACTATACCCAGCCAAGACTACAGATTCTTAAAACTCCCTCTCTCCCAAATACCCACGAGCAGCCTATCTTTAGTTATCCAAGATTGGATAGAAATTTTTAGTGTAACTTATTTCCAAATAAATAAAAACCAAGCATAAGAGTTTCCATCTATGGTCAAGAAACATAAAGGTAATAATTTAGACAAAGTTCCTACATGGATTCACTGAATAACTTTGAGTCATTTAATACCTGTCATGGTAGTTAATATACAAATTTGGATAGTTTACTACCCTGCTCTGTGTTGATTATGGAAAGGAGTGTCCTGATACTCAGATACAAAGTAATAAAAGGTGATGTTAACGTCTATTCTGTGCTAGGTGCAAAATATACCTTATATCAGTCAATCCACACAACTATAAGACAGGGCTTCCATCCCATTTCACCGATGGGAACTAAGACATATAGAGGTGACCTCTGCAGAAGGACTTTGACAGGAGTTGCAATCAAAATAAGACTTTTAAAAATTTTTATGAACATTACAAACACTGTCAACTATACATGGTTAAAAAATATAAAACGAAACATAGCTTTAAAATATAAATTAAACCAGTCTGAGGAACCAGGAAAACACATGGTGATCTCTTGTACTCCCTTCTTTAGTCTGGGTACCAAGACACAATAGTGAACAAAAGACCCCAAACTCTACTGCTATGGAGCCTGTATTCTCATGATAGACACAGCCAATGAACAAAGACATTGGTAAAAAGCAGAGTACAGTCATCTCTCTGTATCAGTAGGGAACTGGTTCCACAACCTCCCCGCCTAGTTACCAAAATCTCAGAGGATGCTGAAGTGCCTGACATAAATGACATAGTATTCATAGAACCGACACACATTCTCCTGTATACCCCAAATTATCTCTAGATTACTCATAACACTATGTAAATTGCTCTCACACTGTATTTTTTAAATTTGTCTTTCTCATTGTTATGTTTAATTAATTCCGCCCCCCACCCAGGTATACTTTCCATTCTCAGTTGGTTGATTCCCCAGACACAGAACTCATGAGTACAGAGAACCACCTGGACGTCAGGTGGTGACGAAAGTGAAGAAGAAAAATGAAAACCTGAGAGGGGAGAGAGGAGTTACAAGTTGAGTCCGTGGTCAGGGAAGGTCTCACTATGTAAATGATATAAGCAAAGGCCAGAAGGAGATGAGGGGTGATCTATGCTGATATCGGGAGAAGAACCTTCCAGAAAATGGGGCAGATCACAGGATGAGGTCTGGCCCCATCTCAACTCATTTCATGTTCCTACGAAGCTGCTCCCCTGACGGTGACACCACGCTGCTGAGCCATTCTAAGGATTCTGAGATTAATAATAGGAAGAAAAGCAATGTGTCCGCTAAACAGCTCTGACCATCTCTGCAAAGTCTAGCTCTTGTTCTAGGATCTTTAATACAGATATCAACGAATGATTTTAGACAGAGATGCTAATAACAATCCTTGCTCAAAAAGCCCTCAAATGCAAGTGACTCTGGTTAGAATCCCATCTCACAGACCCGTGCCAGAAACAGACATTGCATCAGAAGGCACAGAAACCGCTAAGTTTTTCCTGCAGCCCTCCTTTGGGGCCCACAAAGCCACCCCATGGAGATTCTGTTGCTAAGCAGAGGAACCTGCTTTCAAGCCCAAAGCAGGGGTTTTTTGTTTGTTTGTCTTAGTCCTCAGATGCAAGCCCAGCCCCTGTGCAGCCTGGGTGTCCCGCTGGGCTGGCCGCAGGGCCACTGTCCCTGCCCCGCCTCTCCCCTCCCCCACCCCTGCCCCCACTCCGTTATTAGGTATGCATTTCAGATTTTGAATGGATCTCCTTGTCTGGCGTTAATTGACAGTGAAAGCCCGGTTTTCAAAGCCAAGGTACAAGCACTGAAGGTAAGTGATCAGAGGACTGCCCTTGTAATAAATCACTGCAACGCAGGTCACCGTTCCGAGTGTGAATGCGGTGTTCAATAAAGAAACACACTCCACCTTTCAGCTTCAAGCCGACCCCAGCTAATTGACCTCATTGTAGTCCCTCCATTAATCATTCTGGCACATGGGGCAAGAGGCAGTTTCACTGCTTAGGTTTGCAGGAAGGAGGGGTGCCAGTCCGCGTGGGGGTGGGTAAGGGTTGAGGGGGCAGTTGTAATGTAAAAGGAAACCATAGACAATTCTCCCTTAATTAACTCATTGGATTTCCAGGTTGACCAGATACGGTATCCTTTGCTAAAGGAATGTGGGGACTAATGCAGGGGCCTTCATTAACTTCTCTCCAGGACGAGGGAGTTTGGGTCTCTAACAAAAGCAGATGTGAGCATCTGTAGCCCATCCAGAGAGGAGCGTTGCCAAAGGGGGGGGGTGGCCTAATGCTACATAATCATTCAGTGTCATCGATCTCCCCAGACCCTGATTAATAAATTGCAGCAAAAGTCTTTTACAGCGGTGACTACAATTTTATTTCGTCTATTAGAGCCACGTCATAGCGCTCAGCGGCGGTGGGAACTAGCTTACCTCCCCTCAGCTTCTCCCTCCCCGCCTGCCCAGGCTCCACATTAGCTCTGCTGGTGTCCTCCATGCATCCATTTGGGGGTTAATTTTTTTTTTTTTCAGATTCCTCCGTCCTCCCAAGTGAACCCCAAGCTAACTGCAGAGAACAGCAATGGAACTTCAACCAGGGGATCAATTCCAACAGCAGCTTGAGGTCTGTTTTTTAATACAGCTCAACAAATGTGATTTGGGCACCTGTGACTCGCCAGAAATGCACACAGCCCCCAGGTGACCGGTCCTGGTCCTCGGGGAACTTAGAATCTGCATTGATTCCCTTTATATTTTCAAAATGCAAGATCTGCCTTTTCGTTTCAAACTGCTCTGAATCAGGCCTTTTTAAAAGGTCTTTTTCCCGTGATTAGTCACTATGATTCGGGGGAGCAATAGTTTCAGAGTTGACAGGGGTAAAGGAAGCCCAGAGGCCTGGCAACTTTCATTTCAAGAGTGAAAAAGAAGGGCGGAGGAGTCCTAATGCTCATCTCACAGCCTCTCCTTGCTGCCAGCTTCCCTGAGTTTCATTACCGTTAATGAACTTAATTGTTTGATTTCAGACCGCCAGCCCGAAGGCGTCACTCTCCTCCCGCCCAGTGCTGAGATTCAGTCTTGCTGATCTCCAAATTAATTTGTGAGCAAATATTTCAGGTCCGTACCCGCCCTGACAGGCTCCTGGAGGAAGAATTCAGGGCAGGACTCCGGGACAAATTCAGTTGGAGCCTCAAGGAAGATGGAACGGGCGCATTCAGATCCCACATTTGGCATCGTGGGCGATTCAATTCCACTTAACTATATTTATGGCCTGGCTACTGTGTGGTCCTGTAATTGTGCCAGTCATTGGGTTTAGGAAGTTGACAAGACACCGTCGCTGACCTCAAGAAGCTCATGGTTTCTCACCCATCCCACCAAACAGATCAAATCTCCTTGGTTCTATTATCAACGAGACAGCCACACCTGAGAGTTAGGGCAGTTCAGCTCAGCGGGAAAAATCATGGGTTTTGGAGTCACACAGGTGCAGATAGAATTCACAGTCTGTGCAGGCTTGTCCACATTACTTAACCTCACCAAGGCCCCCTTATAGAAATTACTATATATTATATGCAAAGGGCCAGGTCAGTCCCACTGTGGAGACTGAACTTCATATGAGAAAATTCTGATGCATTATTGCAAAGACTAATCACACGGGTTATACCTAATACCCCAGACTAAAATAAAAAGAAACCCATTCTAACATACTCCTTCTGAAAAACAACCACTCTGTCAACCTTAACAGGTGAACCAGAAACAGCATTCTTCAACATTCGAGAGGAGCCTTTGGAGGCTGCTCGACCCTCTCCATTCAAACCCTATCTTCTCTCTTACGTCTACACCATTCATGTTGCACGCGGAATAATTCAAACCTAAAATGTCAGGCAGTGTCTAGAATTAAAGATCTTTCTTGAACTTTTCACATAGGTCTATCAGCCAGAGTTCACCAGGAACACAAAACAGAACCAGTAGGTTCTACACAGACACGTAAGAGGATACTTACTCTGAGACGTGGCTCACGTAACTGTTTAGACTCTAGCCTGTCCTCTGCCCTCTGCGAGCTGAGTGAACAGGAAAGCTGGTCTCAATTCAGTCCAAGTTGGAAGGCCCAGAACAGAGGAACCAACCTCAGAGGGCAGGAGGAGACGGCTGTTCCTTTTCAAGAAGAGAAGAGAGGGAATTCACCTGTGGCCTCTCTTTGTTCTACCTGGGCCCTGTGGATTGGATGGAAAACACCTGCATGGATGAGGGTGGGTCTTCTCCACTCTCAATCAACTGCTAATCTCCGCTAGGAACACCCTCCCAGGACACACCCAGAAATAATGTTTACCAGGTATCTGAGCATCCCACAGACCAGTTGGCACATTAAATGAATCATCCCAAGTAAACCAAGACTTAAAGAAGTTGAAAGAGTTGTTCAAGTTTGCACAGCTGCTTAGAGTCAGTTAGAACTGAGGTTAAAGCTCAGATCTCCTGATACCAAATCCAGTGATCTATTACACGAAGTTGGTCCTGCCAATTACATTCAGTTTCATGAATTTATTATTTAAGCTGCGTGAAAGTGTCCTCCATTAATTGTGTTGTCATAGGCTCCCTTACTAGACTCTAAATTTACTTCCCCCTTTCATTCAAATTTGCACATCCCTCCCCTAATTAAAATGCACAGAAATGAAATAGTATTACGTTCATTTAAACTCTAAGGTGGTATCTGAATCAGAACCTCAGTCTCTTCCAACGTTCCTCTAAAATACCTATAAAGAACCTTAAAAAAAAATGACTACAACAAAAATTCACAAGCCAAAGAGAAGAAAATCTGCTAAATGATTTTCTTGTAAGAGAAAATGATGCTAAAATCTAGAAGGAATCCTCAGAACCTACAGAGTTTTATTCAGTAAAATCTGACTAGTTATAGCCCCATGAATCTAAGTCTTTGCTTCATAAAAGATAGAACATTTAAAAAGAAAGAGGAGGAGAGAGGGAAAGCGAGAGGGAGGGAGGGAGAGAGATGAGGAGAAGGAAGAAAAGAAAGTCATCCACCACTGCTTCCTGCCTCAGAGACCCAGAAGTTGTAAGCCACAGAAACCTGGTGGTGGCTGATCCCCTAGTAGGTGGTTGTCACCTTTTAGTCATGACAGAGTACCCTGCCCCTCGGTCACACACTCTCACCCAACGTTTGTTTAACAACCACTCAGACATTGCAACCCTCAGAAAACATCTAGAAAGGAAACGTGGAGAAAAGTAACATTGAGTGGAGCCTGTGGCTCAAAGGAGTAGAACACCGGCCCCGTGTGCCGGAGGTGGCAGGTTCAAACCCAGCCCTGGCCAAAAACTGCAGGAAAAAAAAAAAAGTTGTAACATATTGTATCTTCGGTCAAGTCCCAGTAAAAGGGCTCCTTAGGTAGGAATGGTGGTTGGAACAGACAAAGTGGCTGTGCACACCATCCGTTCTGAGAGCCACAGATCCCAGTGCAGGAGAAGACAGAGGCTTCATAAAGCAGCTCTAACTCAAGGTTCTAGACTGGCAAGTCTGCCAGGTGTAGCCACTCACACCTACAATCCCAGCA
This sequence comes from Galagoides demidoff, assembly GCA_963574575.1. Taxonomy (NCBI): domain Eukaryota; kingdom Metazoa; phylum Chordata; class Mammalia; order Primates; family Galagidae; genus Galagoides; species Galagoides demidoff. Next base: position 7 of record CAUYQV010155300.1, on the reverse strand, counting down.
CTTGGGA
>CAUYQV010155294.1:0-13865 GCA_963574575.1 Galagoides demidoff | reverse complement strand
CAGCTCATAGCAACCTCCAACTCCTGGGCTCAAGCGAGTCTCCTGCCTCCGCCTCCCAAGTAGCTGGGACCACAGGCGCCTGCCACAACACCTGGCCATTTTTTTTTTTTTTTGGTTGCAGCCATCATTGTTGTTTGGCGGTCCCGGGCTGGGGATTCGAACCCGCCACCTTAGGTGTACGTGGCTGGCGCCTTAGCCAATTGAGCCACAGGCGCCGAGCCGAGGAAGATATTTCATAATCTGTGTCTCTTTAAGACCAAGATCATGGAATCATGGAGGCTGAGACAGGAGACTCGCTTGAGCCCAGGAGCTGGAGGTTGCTATGAACTGTGATGCCATGGCACTCTACCCAGGGGGATAGCTTGAGGCTCTGTCTCCAAAAAAAAAAAAAAAAAGACCAAGATCATACAGCTTTGGAGAGTACTGTCCAACTCTGAGTCTGTCCTGGTGTCCTCAAGCCCCTGCAGAGGTTGAACCTCAGCAGATTCTTAGGCGCCATGTATCAGAAAATATAGAAAGTACAGCTCAAAGGCTGCGGAACAGTGCCGAGTGAGGTATCTGGGTTCTTGTAAAAGTGGTCAAGGCTCACCATCTTTTAACAACAATATAGAAAAGAAATGATCCTTTTCAGTACCAGCAATTAATCATGAAAAAAATTTTTAAGTCATGTCTGTTAGGTTAATTAGTAAAATATTCCAAGTTTTTTGTTGTTATTTGCTTGTTTGTGTTGATCTTCTTAAAAAGTTAATTATTCCTTGGTTCAGGGGTGAGTCTGCTTTACTTTAATTTTTGAAACACAGGCATAAGAGAAATTATTCTGAGCTAAATATTTACTTTATTGAAAATAATTAGCTTATCTGGGTTTCAATTTACCCAGTTTCTTGAATCTTTTATTTAAGACAGTTAACAGTTCAGAAAGTTTACTGCTAGAAAAGGTGACCAATAGGATGACAGGGATGCTGATTATTTAGCTGAATCCAAGATTACTGTGTATATTTCACTTCAGGGTGTATAAACACTTCTCCACCAAAGGTTCATTTAAATGATACTGTTCCAGTACAGAGAGGGTGGTTTGTTTTTTATTGTTGTTTGTTTTTTAGGAGTGTGTGTGAGTTGATGACTTAGATCATAATTCAGGGCTCATATTGCATTAACTTGGAATTTCTCTATCTGCCATACACTCTGAGAAGCAAACTGTATGCACTGCTGTCAACCTGCTTTCCTTTTTGAAGATCAAACTCCTTGCTTCATGCTTTCAGCCGACTGCTTTTATTTTCACAGTTTTAAGAGTCTCCTACTGAGGTTTTCTTTCACCTATTTTTTTTTCTGAGTTAGGTAGCTACTTGGGGGTGTAAGCCCATGACACTCTTGTATTTAAAACCACACCTACACTTGCCTAAGCTCTCCAGAGGCAGGGGAGGGGCTCTGTTAGAATTCCAGTGCCTGGCGTCTATACTGAAACAGAAGTAAAATTAGTGGGGCCAAGACTGCTTGCTCTGTTCACTTTAGAGTTTACTGATTTCATTCTGCAGGTTTTACTCAGCGCCTCTTACCTGCCAGGCACTGTGTTAGGTATAACGCAAAGGGCTAAGAAGATAAGCAGTTCCTGCCGGCCCATTGCAGGACTCAGAGTCCACACCATGGGAGGCATTTTCACTGCGAATGCAGAGAGGCTTCTTGAGTTTATCTAAAGTAGGGGAGGGTTTTTCTTGTAAGGGTAATCTAGGATTATAGAATACTTGGGTCAGTTACACTTCTGGGTAATTCTGGGTCTCCTGGGAGCACAGGAACTTTTCTTTTTTTTGAGACAGAGCCTCAAGCTGTCCCTCTGGATAGAGCTGTCTCATCACAGCTCAAAGCAACCTCCAACTCCTGGGCTCAAGCGAGTCTCCTCCCTCTACCTCCCAAGTAGCTGGGACCACAGGCACCTGCCACAATGCCGGGCTATTTTTTGGTTGCAGCTATCATTGTTGTTTGGCAGCCCGGGCTGGATTTGAACCTGCCACCTTAGGTGTATGTGGCTGGTGCCTTAGCCAGTTGAGCCACAGGTGCTGAGCTGGAGCACAGGAACTGAGACTAATCTAGTGCAATATAGTTGGGCAGCTAAAGGGATCTCTGTAACAAAGTATGGAGATGTTCATCAGAACACAGGACTCTGTGTTCGCTTGGAATGGCGTTTGGGAGACAGTCAAACCTACATAAATCTCCTGTATTTTTCCTTGGGGATTCACACTAAGATTTTAGGTTATATCTTCTTGAAAATATTTGGGGTTTAGTATATTCTCAAATCATATTTGTTTCTTTATTTGGGCAGATAATATGTTTTCAGTTTTCTTCTATCTTCTCCTAATCTCCAATATTCCCTCTCTTTCTGTGTATTTGTGTGTGGGGGTATATACACGTGTATACACACACATAGATACATATACACATAAAAATTTATAATTGTGTGTGAATGTATATATTCCTAGGATATCCATAGAGTAAAAAAATCTAAAGGTGAAAATGAAAAGTCTGAGAAAATTTGACTTGTAAAATCTTAAAACATCTGCTTCTGTTTACTTTTTTTTGAGAACTTTTATTGCTTTTCTTTGCAAATTTAAAAAATAGTAATATTAGCTCACAATAAATAACCATCCTTATAGCTGAATAGGAATTTATAGTTGAGAGGCTTTTCTCAACTATGTTGAGAAGATGTTTAAGATTTTCTGTTTCACTCTATAAAATCCCTCTGAAACTTGAGAGGGCAGGTCTTACTTTTCATATTTCATAAGTTGAGAATTTAATTTAATTTTATATGGTTTGCCCATGTTTTCACAGAAAGCAATGGGCCAGTGGGATCCTCCTGCTCCCTTTCTCTGACTTTGGTTCCCGAGGGAGAAAGGACCAGCAAGTCCTCCACCCTGAATCTCAGCTTTCTTTTTTGATAGCTAGACTAAAAAACTTAGGAAAATTGTGAAGGTAACTGTTAACTTGCCTAAAGTTTATATAGGAAGCACTGTGTTTCATCTCTGCAAGTGAATATGGAAGCATATGGATGCAAGAGACTGGATTTGTGGTGATTATTGTCACAACCCAGTGTTGACCTTCACTATGCCGTACCATCTGCCTGGTTCACCCATCTTTTTACCTATCTAATCCTAGGCCCATTTATGGTAGAGAAATGAAATCATAGTTGTATTACCCCACTGTCCCCAATTTAGACATTGATAGGACATCTAGCAAAAATATCTAGGAGAAGAAAAGGAAAATAATTTATAGTAAGTAAAATGTATTTCAGAAGTACATGTTTCAGTATATAACTAAGATGACATAATGTGGTTAGATTCTGCCACCCAGATGTAGAATCACTGAGAACATAAAAACTGCAAATGGAGTCTGATCAAACGTAATTGTACTGGCTATCCAGACACAAGTGTCACGTGGTTTCCTGAAACAGTGACTGTCTATTAGTAAAATTCCAAATAAGACAAAAGACAGAAAGGAAACAAAATAAAATTCTTTTGATTTATGTTGTTGTGTTGTGGAAAATTCAATGTACATAAAACTGCATAAAATAATCATATGTGTATATATAAAGCAGTGTTAGGATCTAGGCCGAGATGTTTGTATTTGTAAATGCACTTTTTTGCCAATGTGCATTTCCAGTCGGCTCTTTGAAAGTTATGCAGGACAGAAGTTGTGGGATGCACACAGTCCGTGTTGTACAATTTGTAGAATTTTCCTGCCAAAAGTAAAGGGTGTTCTCTGAATTATTGCGACAAATTGCCCCCAGAACTTTAGAAAACACTTTCTAGATGACGATGCCACTTGGGTGGAAAATTTATACCTTAAACACTTCAGAAAGGCACAGAACCTAAGGACTCCAGGAGAACAAACTTCTCAACATTTCAAACCAGTCCTGTAGTTTCATCATCTAGAGAGCCGAGGGGGCAGGAGGGCAGAGAATGTCTACTCTATTTTTGCCCCAAGGCTGAGATAGGTTTTTAACCTTCACCTAGCCTTTATCTGCCGGTATCCTCTGTTCTGCATTCCTGTGATTGAACTTTTTTGTACACTGTTTCCATTCACTGTCCTTGTAGCTTTCTGGGAGGCGCTCTTTAGACAAGGCTCTGTGGAAGTGGTGCAAAGGGACTTTAAAAGAAAACTGAGGAACTGTCTGTGTATGTGTGCACACACTGAAGTATATATAACATGTAGTTTACCTGATGAAAGGGTTTTTTTTTGTATAAGTAATTTGTTACACCCAAGGGACTGTAACAAACCAGAATGTTCAACATATGAAGAACTAGGCCTGCTGTACTGATACATACTTGTGGTGCATGTCTGGTCTGTGAAAATTAGGTCAACTTAAGGAGGTGGTCAGTGTGGGGAGGTGGTCAATTGTGGAGGTTCTACTGTGTAGGGCTAAAGTATTTTCATCTATAAATAGTAAAAATTTTATCTTTTAATCAATTTGGAAAATGTAATTTTGCCATAAAGTATAGTATTTTAATAATTGTTTTTTGAATTACCTCACAAAATTAATCTTAGTAACAATGAAGATCAATATAGAAGAAAATAATCACCTCTGGTACAACTTTAGGAATCAGAATTTTTGTTTTCTTTTCTCTCTGAGGCAGCATTTTGGTGCTAGCTGCTCCCACGTCCAGATTCTCCAGCTCTGCTCCAGCTCTCCAGCGCTCCCACGTCCAGATTCTCCAGCTCTGGTGGCTGTGTGATTTAAAGCGAATTAATCAATTTCTCTGAGCCTTACTGTACAGATAGCTCACTAGTAATATGAAGATGCTGATATTTGACAGTTTGGTTGTAAAGATTAATGTAGAACATTTGAGACACAGTTTTCTTCTAGTACTTGTTCCTGTGCATACATATTTATCATGCAGTACAACCAGAGTACTGATAAAAATTTTTGTCTTCTCTTTACTTGACCTGGATGTTTCTGTAGTATAAAGATTTCATAATTATTGTTTCAAAAGTATTGAAATGTTAAAAATAAAATATGAAAAAATAAAAATATTAAAAAGTATTATAGTAGACCTATGATATTATGTTGCCAAAACATTCTGTGTAATACACGATAATACCATAAACTTACTTGCTTCTCTCACACATTTTTTTTTTTTTAACTCTTACATCTTGAGAAAACTCTGTCAGCAAAACCAAAAAGGCACACAGCTGAGTGGAATCAGAGTGGGCAGGTGGTAGGCTTGCTGGCTGGGTGGTGCACACACCAAACTGAAATTGTAGCCTCCCGTGCAGCTATTTGCATGTCACGGACATATTTGGGTTGTACAACAAAATGTCAAACCACAAATATTAAATCTGAAACTTTCCTCACTTAAAAACAGTGTACATGAGCATTTTTAGTTTTGTGTCCTAATTATATTGTTTTTAAAATGATGCTGCTGAGTACTGCTTTTTCCTTCTCTAAGTAGTACTTCCTAGGCTAAACCTCTGAAAGTAGAATTACTCTACTAAAGGACACAAACCATTTATAGGGCTGAGTGTAATTGCCAACTTGTTTTTTTAAAGTGTTACATAGATTTACACTGTCCCTAGTTGAGTAGTTTCAGTCAATGTATGTCTAGGGGTTTTTATTTTAAAGTGTTTTGCGGGAACTAATTTAATAGGTGAAATGTTGATTTTAATTTTTATTTCTTTAGTTATTAGTAACTTTAAACACTTTCATACACTTGTCTTTCCTCATATAATATCCATTCATATTTTTCTGTATTTAAATTATAGGATCATTTACCAATTTGAGCCTTTTCAGGGTTTTGGGAAAATTAGACTTTTATCTAATCATACTATTTTGCTTTTTCCTTTAGCTCCAGTAATAAACCGATTCACAAGGCGTGCCTCAGGTAAGTCTGACTATATTATTGATTTTGCATGCTGATGGCAATGTTTGAAAAATGATGGCATTGGACGTGAAGGTACAAAGAGAATAACTGCTGTCAAATAATAATGTATTTGTCATTTATTTTCCCAGAAAACATAACCATCTGATATACTTGCGATTGAGGAAATAATTGAAAATGAAAAAAGTTCAGAGTGATTAAACTTAAAGTGACAGGGATGTGCCTTTTTAAATGGAGACTCTCTCACCCCAAAGTGTTTTGCACTTGAGCTTATCCAAAAGGCGGAGACACTCTTACCCCAAACTGTTTTATTCTTGCTCTTGATAAATTACTATCTGATTTATCAGCCACAATTTAGGAGTGATTTGGCAGATAGGTGAAAGGACATTCTAGAAACAATGATGAGTGAGAGTTTTTAAAAATAGGGTTTTCAATAAGGGGCAGGAAAATTATTAAAATGCAGATGTAAGAACTTGTCCTTACGGGACGTTTAGAATTGGAGAAAATTGCTTTACATTTGTTAATGTCCTGGAGGTTATTGCTGTCTTAAATATACTCTGATGATCTAATGTATAGTCACAGTGGTAGACCATTGACAAATGCTTAACTTAAATTAGGTTCCCTATATTGCTGCTACCTTGACCGGCAGGAAGAATGGGACATAGTTAAGAGCATTTCTGTGCAATGTGGTTTAAGTAAAATGAGTTTGGGCATTGAAATAGATAAACTATTATTTGGAAAATTCACCCTTTAGAGTACCTTCTTCTCAGAAGATAGATAAGTGAAGTGTTTCTATGTTTGGGTTAAGAAAATTACTCTTTCTTTTATATATAAGTGGGAGTATTTTGTTAAGAAATACAAAATAAACAACACAAACAGATCATCTTTGGAGTTTATATAATACAAATGCATGATTTATTTCATAAAATTACCTATTTCTACCTTTGCTATAATGTTAATGATATTTTAAGGTTGAATTTTATTTTTGATTTGTTGGCAGTACTGGTATAATTTACTCTTGTTTATGTAGTGGCCAGATCCATAGGGACAGGAATTAGGAAAATGTGCTATGTTGGGATGGTATCTACTTTATCATTTTGAGCTTTTGGAAACTCTAGGCATATTTACTTTAAGTGATAAAAAAAAAAAAGTATACCTTGTAAACGCCTTTTGTAGAATGAAAGGTTATATTTCTGTCAGTAAGGCATCGATTTTATCCCAAAGCAGAGCTATCAAGTGTGATTATGGTCTAGTGTAGTAGACTTTTGTGAGCAGTGGTGGAAAAAAGGGAGGAAGAAAAGAGGATCCATATTACAATATCTTGTCTTCATGATGTGAAATTCTTTGAATAGGAACTTAGTTTAGAGTCTTAGAATAAATAATCTCCCTTTCTGCTTCAAACTGCATGACCTGTGACATTTATTTCTGGCCAAGTTCCATTCATATATGTTATATCATCATTAACTGATGGATCAGAGGCTCTAAGATATAGATTAGTTTTGAAATATCACTGTTTTACTTTGTTTACCCTCCTAAATGTGCATCTAGTGTATCTTACCAAGTTTTGGCTGGAAATGTAGAGATGATGGACTGCCAGTGAAGAAATACAAATTCAAATCAAATGTTGCATTTATTCCCAGAATGTCAGGTATTAGGAAATTCCAGTGAACACAGCAGGGAACAATTTGGTATAAATATGGTGATACCAGGTTTGGGACCCATGCATAGCAATAACCCTTAATAAAACTGCTGCCCAGTAACACGCTAGAAACCATTATGAGGATGAATCTTAACACTGATTATTGGAAGAAGAAGAAAATTAACTTATGAATACCGCTGATGGGTCTGGCACTATGCTAATCACTTTGTATACATTTTCAATCTTTTAGGCAAGGGAAGTAAAATTATATTTGGGACCTTAGATCAAAATTATAGGGGCATAAGAAAAAAAAAGGGAATGGGACCTATTTAATCATCTACATAGCTGTAATTTTTTTACTTTCTTATTTTACGTCTTATAATAGTTTGTCTAAAGCTTCTCAGGCAAAGAAGAATGTAGAAACAGTTTTAAGTTACCCCAAGGAGAACATTCCACAACTCTTTAATTTAATTAAGTGGCTACAAATGAGGTTAATGGCAGAGATATACATCAATTTTTTAAAAAGTAACATTTTTTGAAAATAAAAATGATTACTCAAAATACAGAAAATTATATTTGATAATGAAAAATACTTCTTAAGATATATTTTTCTGATAGAGTTTTATTTCAGAAATAATTTTTCTTTTCAGTACTAAACTACAAATCTTTAATGTGAAAACTGTAATTTAGGGAAAAACTAAGTCAGGTAAAATAAACCAGAAGTCTGTAGAAGAGTTTCTTTCTTACTCATATTTACCTATTCTTTTTATTTCTTATTTATCTATTATTTTAAAATAATTATGACAGTGTTATATATATATTACAACAATAAATGAAATATATATATAGCTGTGTATTCCATCACTGTTGATTGAATGAAAAGAAAAAAATATTTTAAGTTATAATTAATATATTTCTAATCTTCTGAGTTTCCTAAATCTTTGGGGTTTTGGCTTTTATTTATTTATTTATTTATTTATTTTAAATAAGAGTCTCACTTTTGAGTCTCACTTTGTCACCCTCTGTAGAGAGTGGTAACATCATAGCTCACAGCAACTTCAAACTCATGAGCTCAAGTGATTCTCCCGCCTTAGCCTCCTAAGTAACTAGGATACAGGCGCCACCACAATGCCAGTCTATTTTTCAGAGACAGGGTATTGCTCTTGCTCAGACTGATCTCAAACTCCTGAGCTCAAGTGATCTACCTGCCTCGGCCTCCCAGAGTGTTAGGATTACAGGCATGAGCCACCATGTTGGCCTGGTTTTTGGCTTTTAATGTTCATACTACATGAATTAAGTGCAATATTTTATTTTATTTATTTTTATTTTTACTTTTTGAGACAGAGTCTCATCTATTGCCCCGGGCTAGAGTGCCGTGGCATTATCCTACTTCACAACAACCTCAAACTCTGGGCTCAAGTGATCCCCTTGCCTCAGCTTTCTGAGTAGCTGGGACTACAGGGATCCGCCATAACGCCCAGCTAATTGTTCTATTTTTTTAGTAGAGACAGGGTCTCACTCTTGCTCAAATTCATCTTGAACTCCTGAGTTCAAGCAGTCCACCCACCTTGGCCTCCAAGAGTGCTAGGATTTACAAGGATGAGCCATCATGCCTGGCCAATTACAATATTTTAAACCTGAATGATTTTAACAAAAGATTTTTTGACCTGTTATAAGGTTTATGAAGATTCATGTTTTTGTTAAGAAAACACTTAACAAATAGATTACTTAGGATCATTTTACACTTTTAATAACACTATTCGTGCTACAAGACCTTGGGTGGTGTACCAAGGAAACAAACTTGTCAACATATGGTCAACACAAGGATCTTCCACTAAGTACATGTGGTTCGTGTCTAGTCTGTGAACGTTAGGTCAAGTTAAGGAGATGGTCATTGTAGGGAGGTGGTCAACCTCAGAGGTTCTACTGTATATATGTAAAAGGAATCAGTTTCACTTAGTATTTTGAAATAGAACTGTCAGCGTTTGTAGAGGTTTCAGGGTTTCATAAACTAGTTTTCCATGTGGTATAGGTGGTGAAAGGCATGAAACAGAGTATGAGTAATAGAAATAAGTGTAGATTAGTGCCAGAAGGATAGAGCCCTAACTTATTAGTTAGATTGGGCTTTATAAAACTTTTTGAAAAACTGTCAGATGCCTTCTGAAATCCAGATACAGTATGTCTTTGGTATCACCAAAGACAGCACCCGATAACCTAACTTTTTTTTTTAAGACATAGCACTCCCTGGTCCCATTTTTAAGCAAAAGGAAAAGAAATATTGCTTTTGTTCTTTTTAAACCCATTTCAGTTTAATAATCTTTTATTTATCAGTACATCCTTTAAAAATACAGAGTAGTAAACTGGGCTGGCGGCTCACGCCTGTAATCCTAACACTGGGAGACTGAAGCAGAATTATTTGAGCCCAGGAATTTTAGCCTGAGCAATAGAATGAGAGATCCTGTTTCTGAAAAAAGGAGAAAATTAGAGAAAGACAATCCATTTTAGAATATAGGCTTTCATTTTTGGAAGATTATCCTTTTTGATGGAAGATTAATACACATTAATCTGTTTGTTGTAATTATTCTTAAAAATTAGGAGAAGTAGTAGTAGCTCACTAAGTTTTTTTAGGAGTACACCTTTAAGCAAGGAATAATCATGTTGCTTCATCAGTATGGGAAGGATACTAGGGTTGTAGGTGTCCTCAAAGTATGGCCCACAGGCCACATGCAGCCCGCCTAGGACATTACCTGGCTTGCCGGGTGTTTTTGCCGCCGCTGCCTGTCCTGCTTAGCAGCTGACTCATCCTGGACCCTGCAGTCTGGCCTTCCAACGGTCTGAGGGACAGTGAACTGGCCCTCTGTTTAAAAAGTTTGAGGACCCCTAGTTTAGAGTGATACACCAGACTTGAGTTCAGAGCTCCAGTTTATTCTGTGAATTTACATGTAAGTTTAATTTTATTTACTTAATTAATTTTATTTTCTTTCAGTTTGGGATCTTAACAGCTATCTGCAAGCTTGTTGTGAGGGTTAAATTAGATGGTTTTAACATAGCTACCAGCAGAATGTATTAGCCTTAGAGAGTTGGGGCTCAGGTCTCTTCTCTCAAACCCGGTTTAAAACAAAACAAAGTAGTAACATTCTCAGCTTAGTGCCTTACTCTGTCAGCAAAAAACAAAATAAAAATAAAAATAAAAAAACTTAGTCATAACACTATTTGATATTCTTTAATATGGGCATCTCTTTTTATTGTTTGCACATTATAATTTTTAACAATGATTATAATGATTTTCCTCTGTGGATTTGTCTCTGAATGGGAGTGGAGGAATGAAATGTCCAAAGAGTCTTTTAGACAATGCATTGTACCCTAAAGTTAGACCTCTTTCTGATTTTTTTAATCTAAAATTTTTATTGAAAAAGTCATGCATATAGAAAGGTTTACAGAACAGTTCAGTGAGCACCTTTAGGTTCCCCAGTTGTTAGCATTTTGTCATATCTACCTGCACTCCCCCTTCTTTGCACGCATACTTATTTTTCACTGAGTCTTTTGAGAATCCTAAATACTTTAGGCTGTATCTTTAAAGAGCAACGGCATTCTTCTACACACTTTAGGAATTTAGCCTTGATACAATACTAGTATCTATTAAAACATAAAGTCTCGAGTCAGATTTCCTCAGTTGTCCTAATATGTCCTCTCTATTTCTTTTTCTTAATTCAGAGTCATTTGAGAATTTGTATTGCATTTAGTTGTCATGACTCAGTTTTCTTGTCTCTCATAAATTGACTTCTTGAAGTTTTTGAAATTTACTTTTTCAGAGTTTTGAAGGTTATCCCTAACAATGAAATGGTTCCTTATATCGCCTGTTATGAATTATTAGGTGGCAGGGGCCCAGCCACAGTCTGGTCAGTGTGCCCTCTTGACGTCTGTGAAATCTTTGCATTTACATTTAGTATTGCTTTCAAGGACTACTGTTGAGCAGTACTTGCTCTGATATGTAAGTAGAACTCCAAATTATGAATTTGCTAATTTTCTTTTCTTGTATAATTAGCCGCTCTTCAATTTTGTACCGTAACATGAACATTGAATTTTATATTTAACAGAGCTAACATTTTACACTTTTCTCAAAACTAGCATTTAGGATAATTCAAAGGTGAAATTACATCTTTAAAACTCATACACCCACTCTGTAAATGGCATATTAAAAAACCCTGAGTGAAGTCCCTGAAACAGAACCTGATTAGTCCCCTCAAAGTAGTGAAATAGTGGAAGTTCAGTTCTTGTCTCGAATTTGATTGAGGGAACATATGCTTCCTTGATTCATAGAGCATATGCTTCCTTTTTGTTTTGTTTTGGAAGTATTTTATAGCCTTGGTGTTCATTGTTTCTACTTTAAAGTTATCTGATGATAAGACCTTTTAATGCTCAAATTATTTTTTTCCAGTGGTCATTCTCATATTGTCAGACTAATTTGCGAGTATCTTTATAGTTACATTTGTAGTTTGCTTGAAGTAGGCTTCTTTTGGATCACATTTCAAACTTAGTCATTACCAATACCTACAATGCATATTGGGAGAATGCTCCTTTTATAAATTAATTCACTAATTCTTTCAGCAAACATTTACTGACTCCCTATTGTGTGTCGTGTGTAATGCTCAGGGTGCCAAGAAGAATAAGATGCAGCCCTTATGAAGCCTGCAGTCTAGCGGGGAAGCTGGCTATAATGCATAGTGTGGTAAATACCTTAACATCCACAAGGCGAAAGGAAGGAAATATATAGTTCTTCCAGGGCATGTAAGAAGAGAGAGTATTTTTACTTTATCACTAAAAGCTGTTTTTACTTAATATTATTACATAAAATCTGTTTTCATAGTATGCTTCTATATATTTTGCCTCTGCCCTGAAGACCTAGGGCATGGTATGAGCAAATGTCCATGGCTCACACAGTAAGGACTTATAGCCAGGAGTTATTTTTGTCTTTAATTTACCATTGCTTCAAAATATAGTAGTACTTCTATAACCCAACGGACTGTAACAAGCTGGTCAATATACAGAGCTGGTCAACGTAAACAACTAAGCCCACTGTACTGATAAGTACATGTCTGTGAAAGTTAGGTCAACTTTTTTTTTTTTAGAGACAGAGTATCACTATGTCACCCTTGGTAGAGTACTGTGGCATCATAGCTCACAGCAGCCTCAAACTCTTGGGCTTAAGTGATTCTCTTGCCTTAGCCTCCCAAGTAGCTGGGACTACAGGCGCCTGTCACAACGCCTGGCTATTTATTTGGTTGTAGTTTTCATTGTTGTTTGGCAGGCCTAGGCTGGGTTTGAACCTGCCAGCTCAGGTATATGTGGCTGGCGCCCTAGCCACTGACTTGGGAAGTATATAGCAGAGAAGCGTTTTTGTAAAATATAAAATTGCCCCCAAGCAGTATCAGATCACTATAATGGTTTCTAAACACTCTTACTCTCTGTACTTACCTTACTGTAGACTGCTGTGGCTTGGGTGATATGTCCTTGCTGTGATCTACTTGAGATACAGAAGTTCTCAGAACAAGCTTTTTGAAAGAAAATTACACATTTACCTAAAAGAACTGATTATTTAAAAAACAAACAGGGCGGTGCCTGTTGCTCAGTGGGTACAGTGCTGGCCCCATATACTGAGGGTGACGGGTTTGAACCCGGCCCTGGCCAGCTAAAACAGCAGTGGCAACTGCAACAAAAATAGCTGGACATTGTGGCAGGTGCCTGTAGTCCCAGCAACTCAGGAGGCTGAGGAAAGAGAATTACCCTAGCCCAAGAGCTGGAGGTTGCTGTGAGCTGTGACAGTATGGCACTCTACCGAGGGTGACAAAATGAGACTCTGTCTCAAAAAAATAAATAATAATAATAATAATAAATTAAAAACAAACACAACTGTTATTTCACTACCATGGCATTTTGTCAGGACAGACTGCAGTGCCAGTGCCCCTGGGATAGTGGAATGGTGGGATGCGGGAGCGCTGCTGCGGTTCTAGGGTGCGCACGCTGACACTTCTGCTGTAGGTGTGCCTGCTCACACCAGGAGCACCCCTCAAACTTCTGTTAAATATGCCTGTTCATATCTGGAGCACTCCACAGACTTCTGCTGTTAAGTAAGGTGACCAGACATCCCGCTTTTTAACAATTTGTCCCACGTCCCTTGGTGTTTTAAAGAAGTCCCGATTTTTGGAAAGAATGCACGACCAGCTAGGGAACAGCAGGACAACGGGAAGGGAATATACGGTTTTTGGCTGCTGAAAAGGTTAATGTAACTCCATTTGGGAATGAAGAGGTTAATGTAACTTCATTTGGAAATGAAAAGGCTAATGTAAACTCCCTACTCCCCT
>CAUYQV010155289.1:0-12266 GCA_963574575.1 Galagoides demidoff | reverse complement strand
CAAAGCTGGTTAAGGAAGCAAAGCCACAGCTGCCTCCTGTAATGCTTCACTATTGGTAATAAGAACAGTTCATCGTGATTAAAGGAAATTACATGTCAATATAGTTAAGCAGCTCTGATTTACTAAAGGCCATCAATGACCACCACTGGGACAGAGAGTTCTTTTAAAGTATATATCATAAGAAACAAATACCGGCTCGGCGCCTGTGGCTCAATCGGCTAAGGCGCCAGCCACGTACACCTAAGGTGGCGGGTTCGAATCCCCAGCCCGGGCCCGCCAAACAACAATGATGGCTGCAACCCAAAAATGGCCGGGCGTTGTGGCGGGTGCCTATGGTCCCAGCTACTTGGGAGGCGGAGGCAGGAGACTCGCTTGAGCCCAGGAGTTGGAGGTTGCTATGAGCTGTGATGCCATGGCACTCTACCCAGGGGGATAGCTTGAGGCTCCGTCTCCAAAAAAAAAGACATTTATACTCTACTCTTAATTCAATTTGATTTTTCAAAATGTATGCCTAATGTTCTATCACACGGGTATGGTACAAGTGAAATTTCTAATTGAGAATTTCTAAATTTTGAATTAATTTTTAAATCACTGGAGCTAATTAAAAAGAAACTCTGGGCTTGGCGCCCATAGCACAGTAGTTATGGTGCCAGCCACATACACCGAGGGTGGTGGGTTCAAACCCGGCCCAGGCCAGCTAAACAACAATGACAACTGCAACCAAAAAATAGTCAGGTGTTGTGGCAGACACCTGTAGTCCCAGCTACTTGGGAGGCTGAGGCAAGAGAATCACCTAAGCCCAAGAGCTGGAGGTTGCTGTGAGCTGTGACGCCACAGCACTCTACCAAGGGTGACATAGTGAGACAAAGAAAAGAAAAAAGAAAAGAAATGAGGGAGGGAGCAAGGGAGGGAGGGAATGAAAGAAAGAAAAGAAGGAAATTAAGAAACTAACTCTGTACTATTACCTTTTGGGGTCAAGTCTGGCAGCTACCAATCTTGCAATACTCCTATTTGTACCCTTTTCCCTGTGATACGAAATAGTGATGTCAACGTGGTTGAAAAGGTAGAAAGTATTCTTTTTGTTGAATTCAGGCTGCAAAAAAATTAAGGAAATTTTAAAGTTTGAACTTTTCCTAGAAACTAAAAACATCAAATCTGATCATGGGATAAAAATTAAATATACTAGTTCTAAGAAAATTGAGCTATAAATTAAGCATATTTAACAGAATGTGTGTTTTTTTATAAGAGTAAAACTGAACCCATGAGAATTTGGACTAAAATTAAGATGTTAGTCAATTCTATAGTCTTAAATAGTTGTTACAGAGGAATAATACTGCAAAATTGTAAAATTCATGTGTACATATATTTTGGGGTGAGGTTTAACCACACAAAACTGTGAAGCATAGCAAATTAATAAAATACTATCAGTAAATAAAGGTTAAGCTTTTCAAGAATTTAGCCTTTATCTATGGTAAAAGGAAGCAATTAAAAAATAGGAAACATTTCAGAATGTTAATAGTAATTTCTGGGGGGGATGAGTCATTAATTTTTCTGTTGTTTCTTTATACTTTTCTGTGCTTTCCAATTTTTCCCCAATTTTTCTATGAGGATATACTATTAAAATTTATAATGAGAAGCATCAAACTGACAAGAAGTAAATTTAATTCTCCCTTGTAGCCAAGTGTTGGACAGTTCATTCCTAGCCACAACTCTGAAGATAATTATCCAAATTTCCTAAATCAATGCTTCTTAAACTTAAAAGTTCAGACAGACAAATCACCCAGGAATCTTATTCACTAGATCTGAGGTGAGGCCTGAGATTCTGTCTAACAAGCTCTCAGGTGAGGTCAATGTTCCTGGTCCCAATCACACTCTGAGAACCACTGCTCCAGTCCAAAAGAAAGAACACTTTTTTTTTTTTTTGAGACAGTCTCACTCTGTCACCATAAGGTGTGTGCTGTGGCGTCATAGCACACAGCAACCTCAAACTCTTAGGCTCAAGTGATCCTCTTGCCTCAGATTCCCAAGGAGCTAGGACTACAGGTGCCCACCACAATGCCTGGCTAGTTTTTGTGTTTTTAGTAGAGTCAAAGTCTTGCTTTACTCAGCTAGTAGATTTGTATATACTGGTGTGAAAGTACACCTATAATATATACTAATACAGAGACAAACCGTAGCACTGTGGTTAAGGATACAAAATCATGGCCAAACTGCTTAGGTATCTCCTATACTAACTTGAGTGACCCTGGCCACATTATAACCTCTCATTGCCTCAGTTTCTGTACCTATAATGAAAACATCAGACTAATACTCACTGGGGGTTGGTGCCTGTGGCTCAGTGGGTTGGACACTAGCTCCATTTACCGAGGGTGGCGGGTTAGAACCTGGATGTGGCCAAACTACAACAAAAAAGTAGCCGGGTGTTGTGGCAGGTGCCTGTAGTCCCAACTACTTGGGAGGTTGAGGCAAGTGAATCACCTACGCCCAAGAGCTAGAGATTGCTGTGAGCTGTGACGCCATAGCACTCAACCAAGGGCAACAAAGTGAGACTCTGTCTCTAAAAAAAAATAAAAATACTCACTGGGAGGCCGAGACAGGTTGATTGCCTGAGATCACAGGTTGGAGAACAGCCTGAACCAGAGCAAGACCTCCATCTCTAAAAATAGCCAGGCATTGTGGCACGTGCCTGTAGTCCCAGCTACTCAGGAGGCTGAGGCAAGAGAATCACTTGAGCCCAAGAATTTGAGGTTGCTGTAAGCTGTGATGCCATGGCATTCTACCGAAGGTCATAAAAAAAAAAGTGTCTCAAAAAAAAAAAAAAAAGATCAATACTCACCATACAGGGTGCTGCGAAATTTAAACCAACTCATGAGAAGTATTTCAACCACTGTTTGGCATGAATTACTCAATATAATAAGTAAAGGCCCTTTAGGATCTGGATCCTGCCTGTCTCTACAGACTCATCTCCTGCCACAGCCTTTACTTCTAAGCTGTTAAATTACTAAAGAGAATTCTTTATTCTGTGCTCCCACAGCACTCAGCTCATATCCATGTTGTCTCTTACATCAGATTGTGGTAGATACACACATATTTACATGTTTACGTATCCTGGTAAATTATGTTCCCTAGTAGATCAGAAGGCTAGAAATCTTGTCTGTGTCATTTATTCACTCACTCATTCAACAAATATTTTTGATAATCTACTATGTGTCAGGCACTTCTTAAACTATATCCTCAGAGTTGAGACCCTGTAGATGTTCAAAGACAGACAAGACATAGCTTGGTATAGTACAAATAGAACAGAATTTAGATCAAAAAACACTGGGTTGGGCCAGGCAAGGTGGCTCATGCCTGTAATCCCAACACTCTGGAAGGCCAAGGTGGATGGATTGCTTGAGCTCAGGAGTTTGAGACCAGCCTGAGCAAAAGCAAAACCCATTCTCTAAAAAAAATCCGGGTATTGTGGCGGGCACCTGTATTCTCAACTACTTGGGAGGCTGAGGCAAGAGGATTGCTTGAGCCCAAGAGATTGAGGTTGCTGTGAGGTATGATGCCAAGACATTCTACCCAGGGAGACAAAGTGAGACTGTCTCAAAAAAAAAAATAAAATAAAATAAAATAAATTAAAAAAACACTGGGTTGGAAGGTAGATTTTTGCCTTATGCAATCTTTTGTAAGTCAGTTAATCTTTCTGAGTCTTAGTTTTCTTAGCCATATGATACGGAAAGACCTAACACAGCACAGAATAAGAAGGTCATTAAATGTTAATGTCCTTCCTACTACAGGTGTTAAAATTATGCATTAAAAGTTAAAGTAGGCCTTGGCAACATATGGAGACCTCATCTCTACAAAAGATTTTTTACAAAGTAGCCAGGTATAGTGGCACCCGCCTGCAGTCCCAGCTATTTGGGAGACCAAGGTGGGAGGATCACTTGAGGCAATGAGTTCAAGCCCAGCCTGGGTGACAGAGTGAGCTCATCACTGAAAAAAAAAAAAAAAAAGAAAGAAAGAAAGAGGGAGGGAGGCAAGGAAGGAAGAAAGGAAGGAAGGAACGAAGGGAAATTAGCTAGGTGTGGTGAAGGGTGCCTATAGTCTCAGAGGCTGAGGCAGAAGGTTCACTACAGCCCAAGAGTTCAAGGTAGCAATGAGCTACGATTACACCTCTGCACTTCAGTGTGGGCAATAGAGTAAGAGATCCTGTCTCTGAAAAACAAACAAGCAGCAACAACAAAAAGCCCTTTAACTAGATTTTAAATTTTAATTTTATTTGGACCAAAACTCTAGCTAAATAAAACATAATACACATCTCCTTGAAAGCAAAGTGAGCTGACAAGATTATAAGGAACTACTGTGCCAAATTCAGCGTGAAAGCAGGAAGCCAGAGAGGTCATCTGTGTAGGAAGCACTGGTGCTGCTATTGCCCTGAGGATACCTGCTGACCGGGACAAACTTGGACTGGGCAGCCTCAAGGGATGAAGAAGAAACAGCTCTGGGCCCAAGCCCCTCCCAGGTGAAAAGGCTAACAAACATGAGACCCTCTCACACATGAAGCCAAGACCACCTAACCCTCTCCAAAGGCAACACCTTTGGTGTAAAGGTGAGCAAAACATAGTCCAGCACTCTAAGGAGACGCCGCCTCGATGGGAAAACTGTCAGGAAAAGGAAACTCTTCTTGACAGTTGTGGCCACAGGCCAGCCCTAACATAAATTTACAGGCTAGATGCACGTCACCTAGGTAGCCCCAGGAAGTTCGAGTTGTGAATTTGCTTTAAGTTAGTCCCAGATTGTACTTCTCAAAGTTATGAAAGTCTTCTCTGAAACAAAACACTTCCACCCTAGGACTCAAAGAAATCCTACTTCCAACAACAGTAAGTATAGAGTTTGAAATAATTAAGCACACAGGAGAAAAAAACAGATTCATAAGCAAGAACTGGTGAAACAAACCTGCAAAAATTTCAGATACAGAAGTTATCACAGGCAGATATTAAATTAACTAAATTTAAAATATATTTAAAAGAAATCAAAAGCTTGGGGCGGCACCTGTGGCTCAAAGGAGTAGGGTACCAGCCCCATATGCCGGAGGTGGTGGGTTCAAACCCAGCCCCAGCCAAAAAAAATCTGCAAAAAAAAAAAAAAGAAATCAAAAGCTTGTAACTGTATAAATTAAATAGTAAACTATAAGGCCAGGCACGATGGCTCATGCCTATAATCCCAGCACTTGGGGGGCCGAAGTGGGTGGATTGTCAGAGCTCACTGGTTCAAGACCAGCCTGTGCGAGAGTGAGACCCCATCTCTAAAAAATAGTGGGGCACTGTGGCGGGTGCCTGTTGTCCCAGCTACTTGGGAAGCTGAGGCAAGAGAATTGCTTGAGCTCAAGCATTGGAGGTTGCTGTGAACTAAGACACCAGGGCATTCTACCAGGGGCCACAAAGTAAGACTCTGTCTCAAAAGAGGGGGAAAAAAAGAACATTTAACATAGCTTTAATTACTTTTGGAAAGACAGGGTCTCAATATGTTGCCCAAGCTGGTCTCTAATCATTGGCCTCAAGCAATCCTCCTCCCCATCTCCCTACCTCAGACTCCCAAAGTTCTGGGATTATAGGTATGAGCCACCATGCCTTGTCCTAACGTGGTTTTTAGTGGAGTCTGAAAAAGAAAGAAAAAAAATCTGAAAATGATAAAAGAATTCCAGAATTCATATGAGACACCAATACAGGAAACCCAAGAAATTACAAACAGGATTAAAGACAAAAACTGGCTGGGCATAGTGGCACCTATGATCCCGACTACTTGGGAGGCTGAGGTAGGACTTAGACATTGCAGTGAATTGTGATGTTGCCACTGCACTCTGCTCTAGTCAAGGCAAGAGAGCAAGCATCTGTTCCCATCCCCTAAAAAATCTATAACTGGATACACAACAGTGAAATTGTATGAGGCCATCTAAAGAATAAGGTGACTAAAAAGTAGGTATAAATAAAAGGATTACAACAAATATACAGACTCTCTTAAATATTAGAGGAATCACAGCAATACAAATTCAGACCAGAGAGGCTGAGTGTGGTAGTTCACACCTGTAATTCTAGCACTTTGGGAGGCCAAGATGAGAAGATTCCCTTCAGTTCAGGAGTTTCACACCAGCCTAAGCAAAAGTGAGACCCTCAGTCTCTGCCAGAAATATAAAAATTAGCTGGGTGTTGCAGTGGGTACCTATAGTCCTAGCTACTCAGGAGGCTGAAGCAGAAGCATCACTTGAGCCCAGGAGATTGAGGTTGCTGTGAGCTAGTCTGATGCCAAGGCAATTTACATAGGAAGACAGAGTGAGATTCTGTCTCCAAAAGAAAGAAGAGAAAAGGAGAGAGGAGGGAAGGAAAGGAGAGAGGAGTGGAGTGGAGGAAAAGAAAGGAAAGAAAAAGGGAAGAAAAGAAAGTATTCCATGGTGTGATATTGTGGGGATCACGCCTATAATTTATCCTATCAGGGTACATGTTAATTTGTCTAAAGGTTGAATATAAATGTCTTAACACAACAATTATGAGAAAGACATGATGGCTATGTTAGCCAGTTGGATGAGAGCTTTCCAAACTGCATATGGAAGCAACACACTATATCCTATGATAGAATTAATGTACACAATTATGATCTAATAAAAAATAAATTTAAAAAAAATAAAATAAAATAAAAAAAGAAAAGAAAAGAAAGGAGGGCAGCGCCTATTGCTCAGTCGGTAGGGTGTCGGCCCCATATACTGAGGGTGGCAGGTTCGAACCCAGCCCTGGCCAAACTGCAACAAAAAAATAGCCAGGCATTGTGGCAGGTACCTATAGTCCCAGCTACTCAGGAGGCTGAGGCAAGAGAAACACCTAAGCCCAGGAGTTGGAGGCTGCTGTGAGCTGTGACACCCCAGCACTCTACTGAGGGTGATAAAGTGAGACTCTGTCTCAAAAAAAAAGAAAGAAAGAAAAAGAAGAAAAGAAAAGAAAAGAGGCTCTGTGCCTGTAGCTCAGCACTTACAGCACCAGCCATATACACCAAGGCTGGTGGCTTTAAACCCAGCTCAGGCCAGCTAAGCAATAATGACAACTGTAACAAAAAAAAAAAAATAGCCAGGAATTGTGGCAGGAGTCTGTAGTCCCAGTTACATGGGAGGCTGAGGCAAGAGAATCATTTAAGCCCAAGAGTTTGAGGTTGCTGTGAGCTGTGATGCCACAGCACTCTACCGAGGGTGACATAGTGACACTCTGTCTCAAAAAAAAAAAAAAAAAAGAAAGAAACACAAACCATATATATAAAGACTTTAAAAATAAAGACCATATTTCATGGAGTCTAGAACATCATTATTTTATGAACTTCTAACAAAAACACTGCCAGTTAAGCTTAAAATGTCATCAACTAAAGATACATCGTGGCATCACAAATTTTAAAATATGGAGAAATGCGAGTCTTAGCATCAACACAATGTGGAATATAAACATCATAAACAAAATGTAATATAGTAGAACTGAGACCAAATGTCAGATCAATAAGTGTAAATGAGATTTATTCCCCTAGTAAAAGGAAAAAACATTTAGATGATATCACAAAGTAAAACTTAACAATATGTTATATGCAAGAGACACATCTAAAACAAAGAGATTCTGAAAAATTAAAAATGGAAGGATATGGGCAGTGCCTGTGGCTCAGTGAGTAGGGTGCCAGCACCATATACCGAGGGTGGTGGGTTCAAACCCGTCCCCGGCCAAACTGCAACAACAAATAGCGGGGTGTTGTGGTGGGTGCCTGTAGTCTCAACTGTTTGGGAGGCTGAGGCAAGAGAATCGCCTAAGCCCAGGAGTTGGAGGTTGCTGTGAGCTGTGACACCTCAGCACTCTACTGAGAGTGATAAAGCAAGAATCTGTCTCAGGCGGTGCCTGTGGCTCAAGGGAGTAGGGCACTGGCCCCATATCCCGGAGGTGGTGGGTTCAAACCCAAACCGAGCCAAAAGCTGCAAAAAAAAAAGAAAAGTATTTTTTCTTAAAAAAAAATAAATAAATAAAAATAGAAGGATAGGCAAAGTTACACCAAGCAAATGCATACAAAAAAGAAGGCAAGGTGGCTTGATTTAATCATTCCACAATGCACACATATATCAAAACATCATCTTGGGCCAGGTGAGGTGGCTCATGCCTGTAGTCCCAGAGCTCTGGGAGGCCCAAACAGGTAGATTGCTTGAACTCAAGAGTTTGAGACCAGCCTGAGCAAGAGCAAGACCCCATCTCTACTAAAAATAGAAAAATTAGACAGGCATTGTGGCAGGTGCCGATAGTCTCAGCTACTTGGGAGGCTGAGGCAAGAGATTAGCTTGAGTCCAGGAGTTTGAGGCTACTGTGAGCAATGACACCACAGCACTCTACCCAGGGTAACAGAGTGAGACTCTGCTTCAGAAAAAAATCATGTTGTACATCATAAATGTAAATAATTTTTACCAGTTTAGGGCAGCGCCTGTGGATCAGTGGGTAGGGTGCCGGCCCCATATCCTGAGGGTGGTGGGTTCAAACCTGGCCCCAGCTAAACTGCAACAAAAAAATAGTCAGGCATTGTGGCAGGCACCTGTAGTCCCAGCTACTCGGGAGGCTGAGGCAAGAGAATCACCTAAGCCCAGGAGTTGGAAGTTGCTGTGAGCTATGTGACACCACAGCACTCTAAGGAGGGCAATAAAGTGAGACTCTGTCTCTACAAAATAATAATAATAATTTTTACCAGTTTCAAAAATTAAAATTAAAAATAAATTTTAAAGGCCGGGCACGGTGGCTCATGCCTCTAATCCTAGCACTCTAGGAGGCTGAGGCCAGTGGATTGCCTGAGCTCACAGGTTTGAGACCAGCCTGAGCAAGACAGAGACCCTGTCTCTAAAAATAGCTGGGTGTTGTGGTGGACGCCTGTAGTCCCAGCTACTTGGGAGGCTGAGACAAGAGACTCACTTGAGCCCAAGAGTTTGAGGTTGCTGTGAACTGTGACACCACAGCACTCTATCAAGGGGTGAAAATTGAGACTGTCTCAAAAAAATTAAAAAAATATTAAAGTAAGGAA
Organism: Galagoides demidoff; assembly: GCA_963574575.1. Taxonomy (NCBI): domain Eukaryota; kingdom Metazoa; phylum Chordata; class Mammalia; order Primates; family Galagidae; genus Galagoides; species Galagoides demidoff. The sequence continues at coordinate 3,200 of CAUYQV010155289.1, read as the reverse complement.
TTTGGACTTCCTCCTTCAGACATTATAGAATAACAGGAGACCAGATTTACCTTCCCACCTTAAACTAAAAAAAAAAAAAAATGAGTAAAATAGGCTGGGCACGGTGGTTCACACCTGTAATCCCAGCACATGGGAGGCCGAGGCAAATGGATTGCCTGAGCTCACAAGTTGGAGACCAAGCTGAGCAAGAGTGAGACCCCGTCTCTAAAAAATAATAGCTGGGGCATTGTGGCGGGCACCTGTAGTCCCTACCTGGGAGGCTGAGGCAAGAGAATCACTTGAACCCATAAAGTGAGCTGTGAGCTAAGATGCCACAGCACTCTACCAAGGGTGACCAAATGAGACTCTGTCTCAAAAAAAAAAAAAAAAGAGTAAAACAGATGAAACAACAGCTTGTAGACAAAGGCTATAAGAGAATCACCACTTAGGGAAGGGGAACAAACAGGGTGAACCCTAGTGTGGCCTCCCACTTACTTCCCAAGAAAATTTCCACGCTGTGATGTAGAGAAATGACCCACAAGTTCCTAGAGTTGAAAAGACAAATTTCAAAGTCCACGGAGGCAAAGGAGGCTAGAATTTCTGAGCTACAATACAAGAGAGAAGAAAGCTGCACACAGAGAAATTTCTGGAAATATGTAGGGAGTTCTCCTTATATGATCAGCATATTCATGTAAGGTGTTCCTGTTATTAAGATATTGTTTCTTATCTCCAAATTCATAGTTTTTGCCCTCCAAGAAAATAATTTGAGCCTTGTAAATAGTTTACAAACTGGCCCTAAAATAAGCTTCGTCAGTAGAGGGCGCTAGATGGACATTACAAGGGAAAAACATGGTTTCCTGGTTAATGGTTGCTGGCTCACTCCACAGGCTTCAGTTTCCCCAGTTACCTGCAATCTCTAATGAAGTAATGGCTCCGGGTGTCACAATAAGAGACAGGAAAAGACAATGCCTTACAAGGAAAGAACACACCACACCTTACCTTGTCAAAGAAAACAAATCTAGGGCAGTGCCTGTGGCTCAAAGGGGTAGGGCCCTGGCCCTATATGCCAGGGGTGGCGGGTCCAAACCTAGCCCCGGCGAAAAAAAAGAATGTATAAGAAACCAAATCTAAATCTAATCAAGCCACTGGCTCCAGCTGCCAATTTGCAGGCAACAGGACAGAACATACACGGTGGATGCGACTGGATGATACAGGGATGGACAGATGGACAGACAAGTGATAAATCAAATATAGCAAAATGCTAATTATAGAAACTAGGTGGTGGGTGGATGAGTGTCTGCTATAAGTATTTCAACTTTGCTGTGTGTTTGAAAATGCTCAGAATAGGGCAGTGCCTGTGGCGCCCTACCCATTGAACCATATACCGAGGGTGGCAAGTTCGAACCTGGCCCCAGCCAAACTGCAACAAAAAAATAGCCAGGCATTGTAGCGGGCACCTATAGTCCCAGCTACTCGGAAGGCTGAGGCAAGAGAATCGCCTAAGCCCAGGAGTTGGATGTTGCTGTGAGCTGTGACGCCACAGCACTCTACCAAGGACAATAAGTAAGACTCTGTCTCTAAAAAAAAAATGCTCTGAATAAAATGCTAACAAAAGACATAAAAATGGCCAAGTCTAAACTATAGTGTCTAAGGAAGATACTTGGTTTATATAAAACTATAAAAGAAACTCAAGGAAGTGACTGGTATAAATGTTAGGATAGTAGAAGTTACTTTGAAGGAAAGAAGGGTATTGTAAATGGATAGGGTCCCGTGAAAGCCTTCTGAGCGGCAGGCCAAATTCTATTTCTTTGCTTGGTTGGGGTTTACAAAGGTGTTCCCCTTATAATAATTCATTAAATACTGTATCTCTTTGACATGGTTTCCTGGCTGTATCTCACAACAAAAAGGTGTTGTTGTTTTTCTAATCCATATCCTTTGACTAAGCAATTACACTTACATGAATTTATCCTCCATCAAGACTGTCAACTTACTGTAAGAAAGTGTTGGTTTCCCTACATTTTAGCTGTCACTAGGCATTCCTCCCACAACATATTTGTTGATCTAAAAGATGAACAATATCACTTCTCAGTGTCATCTTAATTTTTAACTCTTTAATTATGACTGTGCTTAAGTATCAGTTCATCAGATTTAGGTGTGGTTTCTTTGACAAGGTAAGGTGTGCTGTGTTCTTTCGTGAATACACTGGCCGTTTGCATTTATTTTTCACAAAACAAATTGGAGACTTTGCCCATTTTTCTATTGGACTGTTTGTCTTTTTCTGACTGGTTTGCATGCGGGCTCTGTGGATCAAAGAAATCAACCTGTTATCACCTATGTTGTCAATAGTCTTTTTTGGTTTTGTGTGGTTTTTTGCTTGTTTTTGTTTGTTTGTTGGTTGGGGGTTTTTTGCAGTTTTTGGCTGGGGCCAGGTTTGAACCTGCCACCTCCAGTATATGGGGCCAGTGCCCTACTCCTTGAGCCACAGGCGCTGCCCTTTGTTTTGTTTTTTGAGACAGAGTCTTACTCTGTCACCCTGAGGTAGAGTGTTGTGGTCTCATACCTCACAGCAACCTCAAAGTCTTGGGTTCAAGTGATTCTCATGCCTTAGCCTCTCCCGAATAGCTGGGACTACAGATGCCTGACACAGTGCCTAGCTAGTTTTTCTATTCTTAGTAGAGACAGGGATCTCGCTCGTGCTCAGGCAGGTCTCCAACTCCTGAGCTCAAGGGATCCACCTGCCTTGGCCTCCCAGAGTGCTGAGATTATAGGCATGAGCCACCTCACTCACTCAACCCTAAAAATAGTTTTTCTTGGTATATCAGCTGCATAATTTTATTGCTATTTATTTTATGTGCTATATAAAGGTTTTTAATTTTTCTTTTCAATTTTACATAGGCCATGTCATCAATCATTTTCTTTCTTTCTTTCTTTTTTTCAGACAGAGTCTTACTTTGTCACCCTTGGTAGAATGCCATGGCATCATAGCTCACAGCAACCTCAAACTCCTGGGCTCAAGCAATCCTCTTGCCTCAGCCTTATGAGTAGCTGGGACTACAGGCACCTACCGCAATGCCCACCTATTTTTTTTTTTTTGAGACAGAGCCTCAAGCTATCCCCCTGGGTAGAGTGCCATGGCATCACAGCTCATAGCAACCTCAAACTCCTGGGCTCAAGTGAGTCTCCTGCCTCAGCCTCCCAAGTAGCTGGGACCACAGGCGCCC
>CAUYQV010155285.1:0-27610 GCA_963574575.1 Galagoides demidoff | reverse complement strand
GTCCAATGGGTCCCCTCCTCACACTAACCACCCTTGGACAGCCTGTGTCCCACCTCTGCCATCAGGGGAGCCCAGGCTGAGAGGTGGCCAGAAATGGTTGTTAGTGGGCCAAGTCAGAGCTCCCTGCCAGTGGAAAGTGGCAGTGCCTTGTACCACTGCCCGGTGGTTTAATCCACTTCTCGTGGTTCTGAGGTTTCGGAGCCAAGGTGAAGGTGCTGGCACGTTTGCTGTGTGCTGAAGGCCCTTCCCGGCTGCTAGACAGTCACCTTTCTGTGCCCTCACATGGCAGTGAGAGCAAGAGCCAGAGGGGAAGAGAGGAAGGAAGGGAGAAGGAGAGAGGGAGACACAGCAAGTTCAAGGCTCTCGTCCTCTTAGAAGGACATTGATCCCACCATGGGCCCTGCCACCACAACCTCATCTAAACCCAATTATCTTCTGAGGGCCCCACCTCCAAATGCCATCACACTGGGGCTCAGGCCATCAGCACACGGATCTGGGGGACACAAACATTTGATCCATAGCAGGTGGTGGCAGGTGCTGGCGTACACTTGAGGCACACAGTGTGACTCTCACAGAGGTGCGTGGGATGAGGCCCAGGTAGAAAGAAATGCGTTTGTCCCTTGGCCACCGTGGTATGGAACAGATGGAAGAAATGCACTTAGGATAAGGGTGTTCTTGGAGGAATTTTAGAAACCTCTAAAAAAAAGCAGGCAGGCTCAGAGTAACCAAGCTCGGCCCCAGGGTCCTGTGAAAGCTGCGAGGCCCCCGTGTGGTGTGGCAGAGGCCCCTCCCCCTGCTGCAGGGCAGCCTGGGCAGACAGCCGGCACTGATAGCGGCAGAGACATCTGACCTGGCAGCCTCCCAGGCCAGGTCAGGGCCCTGACAGCAGAGCCCTGAGAGCTGGGGAGAAACACCTGAGTGCTTATGCCGAGACTCAAATGCCTGGGTGGCCTTGGGCCCTCAGGCTGGGCAGAGTGTCTGGCTCCCCGCCAGAGACCTGTGAGCTGGCCCAGGAGTAGGCCCAGAATGGGAAAGTCTGCACCTCAGGGTGACACCCTCCACAAGGTGTCCCCTGAAGTTACATGCTAAAATCCTCCCCCTCAAGGGAATGGCACTAGGAGGAAGGGACTCTGGGGGGTGAGGAGGTCAGGGTGGAGACCCAATAATGGGGTCAGTGCCCATTACAAGACAGCCCTTGCCAGACCCTGAACCTGCCAGCACCTGGGTCTGGAACCCTGTAGCCTGTGGGACTCTAAGCAAAGCATTGCTGTGGTCCGTAGGTCACCCAGTCCAGGGCACTGTGTTCCAGCAACCACATGGACTGAGATGACCAGGAAGACCAAGAGATGACTGTGGACATTGGTCAGGCCCCTCACAGGCACTCATGCCCCCCAGGCCAAGGGCAGTACAGCTGGGCAAGACAGCAGGGAGAAGCCTGTGTGGCCAGTTGCAGAGGCCAGCACTGCTCCAGATGCGGACCAGCCCTGGAGGACCCAGGTATCTGTCCCTGTAGGATCATCCTGAAAAGGGCATTGGTCCTTTTCCTGGGGTCAACGCCTTCTCCAGCTGAGGGTCTCCGGCAGTGACACCAGCACAGGCTCACCGGGTGAGGTCACACACAGTACACCTCAGAACAAGGTAGCCAGGAACCGTGTCATGCATGCTGCTGGTCAATGCCACGTGCCATGTCACTAGCGGTGGCCACTTTCAAGGAGACAAAACCTGACTGTCCACCATCAGCACACACTAAGGGACACTAAGGGGAGCAATTTGTGCAGAAGGAGAATGTCCCCAAACAGAAGGCAGTGACGAAGGGTAGACTGGCAACAGAAAGTGGTGAGTCTGCATAAAGGTGACTGCATAGAATGACAGTGACGATGGTATGTTATTATGTTAAAACACACTGAAAATGTGAATTCATAAAAATAAAGGCTTGTAGCTCAGGGTAGGCTGTGACTTGGAGAGGAATGTTCCAAGATGCTGGCGTGACCTGGGGAGGATGAAGGCGTGATTTTATGCTAGTTTGACCAGCAAGGGATGGGTCGTAAACCGTGGGGTGACCACTAAAATAACAGTGAGAGTGCTCAGCTAACAAGCTACCAGGAAAAGATGTGTGGCAGAAAGTTCTTACCAAAACATGACAGTAATAGGTAAAAAGTCATCACCGAGGAAAGGTGAGGAGAGTGAAGTGGTAGACTTGAGTCCGACATGATGAACACAGAACGTAAAAGACTATGCCCAAGAAAAAAATAAAGATGGACAGGTCGACAAAACCCAGAATGAGGACAGTTGCGTACATCTCAGAAAAAGTAGGTGTACAAGTGAGGACTGAGGTTAAAGGACGAGGCAAGCTGTGCTGTGCAAACAGCAACTTCCAGAAAGCTGGAGCTGCTCCAGCACCAGACCCGCCAACTCTGAGGCAAGAAGGCGTCCGGGAAATAAAGTGGAGTGCAAAGATGGAGTGTCAGCTCACAAGGAAAGTATAACAGTTCTAAATTTACGTGCATTCAATAAGCAAGCCTCCAAAGTTATAAAGTCAATCTGAAAAGCAAAAAAAGAGAACTGGACGAACTGTGGTCGTGATGAGGAGATTGGACAGACCTCTGTCAGGACCTGACAGGACAAGCTGCCCCCTCTGCCCTCCTTCCCCCCAAAGGACTAAGTGAGTGGAAGAGTTAGGCAGCCTCATGCATGTCGATAAACAAACACAAAACATGCACTCACCTGCTGCAAAACGTGCATTCCTTTCCATGTGCATCGAACATTTAGCGGGGTCGCCTGTATGCTGAGCTCTAATGTGGTCCCCACATACTGCAGAGCCCTGGAAAGGACGTCTACCAAAGACACATCTGAGAAACAACTGTCAATCAAAGTGTACAAAGAACGCTTAAAATTTGACAGTAAGAAAATAAAAACTCAATTAAAACAGGCAAAAGATCTGGAAAGATATCTCACAAAGAAGATTTACAAATAATAAATGAAAAGTTGCTCAATACCATAGGCTGTTAGGGAATTTTAGATGAAAACAACAATGGTACCACTGCACACCTGTTCACACAGTGAAAATCTAGAACACTGATGACACCCAGGGTCAGAAGGACGTGGAGCAACAGGAACTCTCATCCCTGCTGGTGGGAATGCAGAACGGTGCGGTTACTCTGAAAGACAGTTCAGCCGTCTCTCACAGGGCTGCACTTGCTCCCACCACGGGATCCTGCAAGTGCACTCGTGGGTATCTAACCAATTGAGTCACAGACATATCTCCACACATACACCCCTACAAATATTTAGAACAATGTTTTTATAATCACCCCAAACTGGAAGCAACCCAGATGTCCTTCAGCAGGTGCGTGGATGACTAAACAGTGGCACATCTGGCAATGGATATTATTCAGTGATGAAGAGAAATGAGCTATCGCACCACGGAAAGAAGATGCAGGAACCTGGGTGCTGCTGAGGGAGAGAGTCAAGTCTGAAGGTCTGTAAGGCGTGTGATCACAGCTGCATGATGTTCTGGAAAGGCACAAACAACCCCCAGAGCACCAACAGCCAGTTCCAGCTCCTGGTCTGTTGCCAGCCTCTGGCTCTGTCTGGTCATGAACTGTTCTTGAAAATATCAGGTGTTTGTTCCAACAAGTCCTTGTCTAATTCCCTCATCCAAATCACCTTGCTCTGCAAGCCTTTAGTTCAGGGATGATATGGAGGCTTTGTCACGTGGGCATGAGCGTTACATCTCAACCTCAGCTCCTCTGCCTCCCCAGACGCTTCTCATTGGCCTGGGCCCTCTGGAGAGGAACACCCGCTGGAGCCACCAAGACTAGCCTCATAAGAACAAAGGATGCTCCCGGCATCCCTTTAGAAAATCACAAAGGTCCTAGGAGCTTGGGGCCTGGAACTAGGGGCAAAGACCAAATAGATATTTCTTGTTATTTCATAGTGTCACATCTCAGACCAACTTTGCAAATGAAAAAGTCATGAAAATCCATGCGTCTGTCACATGCTAGAAATGAAACCTGGTTGGGGGGAGCATGAGAGAGACAATGCCGTGTGAGGGTGAGGCTTACACAGGTGACCCTCAGTCGGCATGTTACTGTACGGCCGAGAGATTTCAAACTCTTTACTGGGAAAGCTCCAACCTTAAAGAAGCTTTGCAAGAAAAGCATGAAGAATATTCAGACACCCTTTGCCCAGATTCACCTACTGGCTAACGCTTGGCCCCATTTGCTTTAGTGTCTATGTTCTTTTGCTCTCTCTCCTCTATAAATCTTATAAACATCATATTGTATGTATCATAAAATATAATATACGATACATATTTTCCCCAAACTATTTGAGAGTAAATTGCCTACATCGTGGCTTCTAAACATATCACTCACCTCCCAAAGCATTTACCTCCTAAATATTTCAGTGTGTATTTCCAGGACACTCTCCCACATAACCACAGCACAGCTATCAATTTCAGCAAATTTAACATTAGATAAAATATTTGTGTCTAATCTCCTGCCTGTGTTCCAATTTTATCACTGACCCTATAATGACCTTTTTCAAATTCTTTCCCCCAGTACAGAATCTATTCTAGGGTCATATATTGCTTTTAATTTGCTTGTTTTTCAACCCTGTCTTTCCATCTTTGACATTGAGGCAGAGTGTCTGCTTGTCTGATGAGAAAGCGTGTTGGTGGGAAGGGCGGGCGTCAGAAGCTTGTGGGCTAGGGCACACAGTGGGGGACTGCCCCTCGATCGCCAGCAAGGCAGAGCCTGTGAGCACCCACAGCCAGGTCTCCCCAACTCTTCCTGGGCGTGTAAAGCTGGCTCCTCTCACAGGACTGCCAAGCACACTGCCTGCCAAAGGCTGCCTCAAGGCTCCTCCTTGCCTCCCTTGTCTGCCTTCCTGGACAGGTGGACAGGGCCGGGAAAAAGAGAGAGAGAATCAGAGACCCCAGGCTTCATGGGTCACGGCTCAGCAGGGCAGTTCCCAACGGCTAAGGTATTCTGGGTGTCAAAGAAAACTCAGAGAAGGACCAGGGGCTGACCTGAGCCACCCCATTGTCCTCTGTGACCCGCGTTCTTCCCCGGTAGAGATTCCTGGAGCTCACCCGACACTCTGGGCTTATCTAAGCAGCCAGACAGAACTGTGGGTGATCTGATAGATGAAAACATCCAGAAACAATTTTGAGGAGGTGTTTAAGTTATTTCAGGCCATCTGAACTCTGGGCTAAACCCAGTTATTTCAGAATTTGAAAATCTTTGAAGGAGAAATCAAAAGCCCTGGAAGCACTCTTTGTATAACAGGACCAGGGTGACGTTTCTTAACTGCAAGAATACTCAAGAAATAACATCTTTAAAATGAGAGCACATCTAGCTGGTACTGATTATTAACTATGGCAGATTCCAAAATATATTCTGCTCTTACATTTTTCTGATGAAAAATCAACCTCTCTTCGAAAGAAAAGATCTAGTCTTGTGTTTCCCCCAGTTAGCATTTAGATTGCTGTCCTTCCCTCTGGTGTCACGACCAGGATTACTGAGGTACTTGGTGGTTTGCCTTCCAAGTCACAAGAGATTTCCAGGCTTGCCAAGAGAATGTCTTGTTCTCAGTAATTCCTCAGATGAGTTATGATATTGGTGACTGTTGTAGTGAGTATGACGTTTAATCCTCTATACTCCAGTTCTTTCTGTCTTCATTCCCCAGCCCTCACCTCTGTTCTGTCTCCTCACGCTCCCTCTCCCACCAGGCACGCAGTCGGGCAGCTCCAGATGCAGGTCAGCTCCGTGGCCCAGCAGAGCTAGAAGACCTGGGCTTCCCTTTCCAAGATTGTGGGGCACAGAGAGAACCCACCATGCAGTGAGAGTGCTCCAGCTGCTAGGGACAGCAACCCCCCAGGTGCCAGCTGAGAGGACCGATCACCTCACATAACAAGTCCAGGGGGTGGGCAGGTCCGAGGCCTGGCACTGAGCACCACAGCAACCCCAATTCTCTCTCTCTGCTCTGGACTCTGAGTAGGTCAGGGATCTGGAGAGAGGGTTGGCTGTGCCACTCCTGGCTATGGCCCTGAACATGTTCTTCGTGGGCAGGCCCCATCTGTCACCTGGAGAGTGGGGGGTGACACCAATGCCCCTGGGGTGCTCACCAGTACATGAGTGGCTCTTAGGGTGCTCCCACAAAGTGGGCATGACCAATGATTTTTACGTTCCAAGAGAGACTGCGAAGGTGCCCAGCTAAGGGTAGAACCAGCGCAGGACCCCCAGCAGCCTGCAAGGGGTCATGTGGGGCGTGCACTGGGGCCCACGTGTGCACAGGGAGAGGGAGATGAGTGGTGAATGTGTCCACAGCCACCTCCTGGTCTCTAAGCTTCTCCCACGAGGCCCCAAGAGGCCAGAGGCAGATCGTCTGGGGGCCATGGATGGCGAGAGCCCAGGTAGGGCCCCAAAGGCATCTCGGTGCACAGACCTGCTGCTGCCTTGTCATGGGAGGCCCACAGCAGGTGCGGCTGCACCATGGCCGTTCCCCTGGATTCAGCCTGAGGGCTCTGTCCCCGTGGCGGTGACCATCCCAGCAAGCAGCATCGCTGATGGAGAAGATGGTAGAGATCAGGAACTGCTGGAAGGAGAACAAGCAAGGGCTGAAAAGTCTGCAGTGCAGTCTGTGCGGGTCACCCCAGGGAGGAGAGCAACAGAGACCGGGCTTTTCCCCTTCCCACCGCCATCAGAAGAGATTAGAGGAACTGTGGCAGGGGAGCCCCAGGACCCCTGAGACTAATTCTTTGTAGATTTTCCTAAATCCTGGTTCCCCAGTGCAGTCAGTGCTCCTGCCCTGCAGGCGCCCGTGATGTCAGATTTGACTGCAGTGCTGAAGAGCCGAGGCCAGAGTGGCTGAGAGACGTCTCAGAGGAGGCCCTGAGGACATGGCAGACCAGAAGGTCATGCACCTGGGCTCGCCAGGTGCCTGCTGAGCCCTGGCCAGGCTCCTGTCCTAAGCAGGTGGCAAGTGAGAGTCTGAGGCTCCGTTTCTTTCCCCAGGAGCTATAGTTCTCACCTGGGAGCTTCCGAAAGAAGCCTGGCCAGGACTCTAGCCAGTCTTCTGAGTCCATTACTTGGGGGTGCCCCTGACAGGTGCTTCTGACCATCCCCCAGGTGACTGTTTTGTGAAGCCAGGTTGAAATCTCTGCTTACAGCCTGGGGTAGAAGCCTCTGGCCAATTCGATCTGCACTTAGTCAGTCAGCCCCTGCTTTGCACCCAGCATGTTTGTCCTGGTGACACTCCCAGGTAACTCCAGGACAGAGGCAGATAAATTAATTTTCTTTAAGGTATAAATGGGTGGATGATGCTTAACGTGTTAGGAGCCCCTGCACCTGGGCCTGTGACCAGTCTCCTCCTGTGAGGAACTGCTGGTGTGGCCACCCCTCTGCCAGCCCAGACCCTGAGTGTACTGTGAAGAGGAGGGAGAATTTTTACAGAGGAGAACGAGGCCGGAGGACGCCACGTCTGTCGCCCAGCATTAGAGCTCCTGCCCCACCAGGCAGTTCCAGGCCCCCTCAGAGAGCTGCTTGCTCTGGTCTGTCCTTGCTTTGCTGCTGAGTCAGCACAGCATAAAAATGCTGTCAGATCAATTAATTGCTCTTGATGCTACGGCCATGTAGGTAAGCAGTGGCTTCAATCCCATCGGATATACGTCAGGTTACCCCAGGACAAAACTGCCCAACAGGCGAAAACCAGCCCAGAGCTCTTCCGCCACTGTCCCGTGCCTCCCCCTCCTGCTCCCTGCTGCAAAGCTCAGCTCATCTACCTCTCAAGATGGTAAAAAGCAGATGATTAACTTTGTTTAAGATTATAAATGGGTGGGTGCTCTTAGAGACATCTCTATCCCACGCATGAAGGCCTGAACAGTCTGCGGCAAGCACGCAGCCCCCTCGCCTGGATCGTCTCCTGCTCATCTCTCAAACAAGGCCTGGCTGCTCTTCACCCAAGGCTGACTGTATGGCAAACAGTGTGAAAGATAGAGATGACAAGAGCCTGCAGGGCCAGAGGCAGCCACGCTGACCGCGCAGCAGGAGACACTGGCGCACCCTCAGCTCAGGGCTCTGCTCCGTCAGCACCCACCATGTGTGGGGCCCCACTTGGGCCTATCCACATCTCCCACGGGCCTGGCGGCCAATAGGAGAAACACAAAGACGGACACTCAGGTCACCTGCTGTGCCTCGAGAAACAAGGCCCCTTGTCTGACACAGCAGTCCGTGCCTCCACCCTGAGGCTGTGAGTTAGCCGCTGCCTGGCTGAGCTCACCGTCACCCCCGGTCCCTGATGCTACCTCCGGAGGGAGGGCTCACACAAAGCTACCACAAGGAAGACGCCTACCACGAGGACACAGCACAGTGAGACTTAGCAATTTAATAGTGAGTGAAAAGGTAGGTCTACCACTAGTACAGAGTCTGCAACACCATTTTAATAAGGCAAACACTATATTCACACTCATTTTAGTAACAAATGTGGATGTGAAACAGGGTGTCCAACCTTTCTTCTTTTCTGCTGCATATTGGGAGAAGTGCTGTCTTGGGCCACACGTTAAAACACAAACACTGACAAAACCTCATGAGCAAATAAAAAAGGTCCGTGCATAATTTTTACAATATCCAACATCACAGAGAAGTGAAACAGGCCTCAAAAACCCTGCAGGGAGCCTGTAGGCTATAGGTTGGTCATCCTGATATAAAACCATATGAAGAGGGAAGCCAGGGAATAATGGAGATGGGATTTAGGATAGTGGTTACCTGGGCAGAACGGGGCAGCAGGATTGCTCGGGACTGCGGGACAAGTGGAGCCAGACGCGATGGGGGAGGTGAGCCAGACACCACTGGCCTTTGAGTGCTGAGTGTGCAGACCCCTAGTGTGTTGGCAGAAATTACTGCCTGGCACTCACCACCCAGCAGCCAGGGAGGATTGCTGTGAGCCAAGGATTTTGTTAATTCAGTTTGTACATGGATAGTTAGCTAAGGACAGGCAGACAAATAGATTAAATGAGTAAATGGGTGGCTGGATAGGTAAATGGGTGGGTAAATAAATCACCCAGAAGCTCTTACTCTTCCCCACTCCAGGAGACAAAATGAGGAAGCCACACAGGGAGACGTTGTTCGAGGAGTCTGAGTCCCAACACTGCGTGCAGAATCCCTCCCACTCAAGCACCGTCAACAGCAACGTCTCATGCCAGAGCCCAGGTGTCCTTCAACCCCCCAGTCTGGATGTTTCAAACTATGCTACAGATTCAGGGAGGCCCAGACACAGCATTGATAGAATTTCCAGAAAAGCACCCCAGCTAGCCTCTTTGGGTACCCCCTAAAATCCCCAGGAGACCCCCGCAACTGTTGGCCATTCCTCTGGAGTATCCACTAAGGCCGGACAGCAACAGAGAGAGCCCCGGGGCCTGCCCTGCCGGTAGCCTGAGCCGGCCCACTCACACATCAGCATTCAGATGATGCTTTTTTTTTTTTTTGAGACAGAATCTCACCCTGTTGCCTGGGTAGAGTGCCGTAGTGTCATAGCTCACAGCAGCCTCAAACTCCTGGGCTCAAACAATCCTCTTGCCTCAGCCTCCCATGTAGCTAGGACCACAGGTGCCTGCCACAATGCCCAACTATTTTTAGAGACGGGGTCTCACTCTGGCTCAGGCTGATCTCCAACTCCTGAGCTCAGGCAGTCCACCCAGAGGGCTGGGATTATAGGCATGAGCCACTGCACTCCAGATGCCGCTCTGGAGATCTTGCCAGCTGTGGGAGACCCTTCAGCTCAGCTAGTGTGCGTTGTCTACAGGGGGCCAAGGTACAGACTCTGGGGACGTTTGGCTTGAGGCAATTCTTCCACACTAATGTCCTTGAAAGACACAATTGCCTGAGATAAGAAAGGCTTGCACAGCCCTCAGCAAGGAGTTGGGTGTGTAATTTACAATTAGTTAATAGGAAATAAAATATTAGCCCATGAAAAGTGGAATTTTCAAGACCTATACAACCTAGGACAAGTGTCCTGACCTTGGGCTCACTTCTCCTCTTACCGGTGTGTGAAAAGAGGCGATGGTGGCTCCTTCTGCTGCCAAAATGTCAGCACTCTAACCCTCGACGGCTCTGTGTTGGTGCCACACACACGTGTGTGTCTCCTGCCCTGAGCCTCAGGGTCACAGGCATCATTTGTGCAGTGTGGCTCTTGACCCTCCTCCGACAGCCATCCCACACAGATCTCTGCAGCCTTCCCAGATTGCTGTCTCATACCTGTCCCCTCTGGCTCTCAACCCCGTCACCCACCAGTCTGGGAGACTTCCTCAGACAGTGTCTGTGCAGTGCCGACCTCCTCAAAGGAAGCTGCTGCCTGGACCCCAGGCATAAATAGAAGTGAAATCAGAAGATATTTAAACCCAAGGACAAAAGTTTCCCGCGCAGCTCAACAAACTGTGCGCTCAGAGACATGACTGTGGGTAAACGGCCGCGTCTACGTGGGCACTGGGTGCAGGCCGGTCACAGGCACCCATCACAGGGAAGGCAGCACCTGGGGTGGCCAGGCGCCAGCTGTCCTGAGAAGGCCACTCTGTACCCTCACACTGCAGATGTCCACAGGTCCTTGTAGCCCACCATCAATCCTTTAGGAGGAGACACAGAGCCCCCGGCATGGTCACCCCTGAACCGTGGGCACCCCTGGGGTTGAGCACCCATGAGCTAAGGGTACCCCTGAACTGTGGGCACCCCTGGGATTGAGCACCCATGAGCTAAAGGTACCCCAGAACTGTGGGCACCCCTGAGGTTCAACACCCCTGAGCAAAGAGCACCCTGGGGTTCAGCACCCATGAGCTGTGAGTACCCCTGAACTGTGGGCACCCCTTGTAGTGGGAAGTTGGGACAGGCCCTAACTCTTCCAGTACCCTGTGCAAGTCATTTCATCTCAGAGGAGAGGGCTGGCACATGGCACATGGCTTCTTCATTCCCGCTGCAGCCTACCATGCTTTTCAGCATGAATTTGGTCAAAGCCTTCCCTGCGTGAATGTTGGGCATAGGTAACAGCCGAGCGCCCAGATCCTGAAGCAAGATGTCTTGGTTCACATCTCGGCCTGTCACGTGGTGACATTCCCCCCAACATTTTATTAGAAGCTTTTCTTTCTTCTTCATTTTTTGTTTTTGAGATACAGGGTCTCCCTCTGTCTCAGGTTGGAGTGCAGTGACGTAATCATAGCTCACAGCAACCTCCCACTCCTGGTCTCAAACAATCCTCCTGCCTCAGCACCCCCAAAAGCTGGGACTATAGTCACCCACCATTCAATTATTTTATTTATTTTATTTATTTTTATTTTTATTTTCTGTAGAGACGAGGTTTCATTATGTTTCCCAGGCTGGTCTCAAATTTTTGGCCTCAAGTGATCCCCTTACCTTGGCCTCCCAAATGCTGGGACTACAGGTGTGAGCCATTGTACCTGGCCTGTTATGAAAAGTTTTAAAGACAGAAAACCTGAAAGGATTGCTCAGGGAACCCCACAACCAACTGCAACTACAGTCTCCACAAGTGACATTTCATACGTGTCCATCACTCTGCCCCCTGCTTGCCAGTCCACCTGGATGAGCTTCAGACATCAGCAGGCTTGCTCTCCCATGTAGCGCTGCCACGTTGAGCCTGTGGCTCTGGGCAGGTTCACCCTTTGCCTGCTCCTCGTCCACAGACTGTGTCTGGTCGTGAACCTGCCACCAGCACTGTGACGACTAGATTAACACACATAACGCAGTTAAGGTGGGCACGGAGAAAGTGCCAAGTGTTAGCCATCGTGGGGATGGAGACAGCATGGGACACACAGGAGCTGCTGTGACAAGGTGACAAAGATACTGTCTCTAAGCCTCCACTTCCCAGGAAGGACCGCAGTTGTGTGAATTGCATTGTACAAGCAGGATGGCTGCCAGATTGAGGAGAAAGGTAACCAAGAAGTCAGGAGTGGTCCCAGTGTGCTGGAGGTAGCATCGGTAGCTCTGATGGCCACACCCAGGCCTGCCCTGGCTCCTCTGAGCACCTGGCAGCCGCAGATCACAGCACTCTCCCCGGGGGGTGTTTACTATCTGAGTGCTCACAGTGCCGTTTTCTGCTAATGGTTTCTTTGCCACACTGTCATCTTCAATGTTGCCTTGTGAACAGCCGTGAGTTCATGTGCAGAGGAAGGCTGGGGAGAAGAGAACCTTATGGCTCAACTGTCTCCTTTTCTGATCTACTTCATATAGACACCATACGACACCTCTAGCAAGAGCAACGATGTTCTCCCACAGTCAAAATGCTGTTGTCATACCAGGAAGTTAGTACCAATTCCTTAATATCACCTCCCTTGCGTCCACATGCAGACTGGTCCTTGGTCCCTAAATGCCTTTATTACAGAATCCAGCAAAGCCTCAGGCATTATACGTTGTGTATCATACATCAGACATTATACGTACATATTTGTTTTTCATATATCTTTTATCTCCATCTAGAACATCCTCCCAGGTCTCTCTCTCCCATCCCTTATTTTGGTAATGTTGGCTTTTTGGAGAGACCAGGCCAGTGTTCTTGTAGAATTTCTAACACTGTGTGTTTATGTGATTGTTTTCTCCTGGGATCCTTTATCTCATACCCCGTTTTCCTGTAAACAAGGAATAATAGCGCTGATTTTAATTTCTAGGATTAGATATAAAAGCACATTTTTGTATCATTTTTATTATTAATTTAATATTTGAAGATTTTTTTTTCTTCTTCATGAGGAAATTAAAGTAAGTTTTAAAAAATTGGAAATAGCAGATAAATGGAAACATGGTTTTTGAATTAATTTACTCCTTTACAGAAGCCAAACCTCAAGTTATCTTACCAATTTCCTTTAGGGTACATTTTCCCCTATTGAATCAAAGGTGATCTTGATTATCCCAGCAAGAAATGATTTCAGTGTAACTCAGATCCCCAGGACAGAGCCTCAGACTCACAGGCAGAAAAGAGCATTCCCACACAGTCCCACTTTTCATGAAAGAAATCCATTTTTTCATTTACAGTAGTAATTTTATTTTTATTTATTTATTTATTTAAGACAGAGTCTCACTATGTTGCCCTTGGTAGAGTGCTGTGGTGTCACAGCTCACAGCAACCTCCAACTTTGGGCTTAAGCAATTCTCTTGCCTCAGCCTCCCAAGTAGCTTGGACCACAGGCGCCTACCACAACGCCTGGCTATTTTTGTGTTGTAGTTGTCGTCATTGTTTTTAGCAGGCCTGGGCCAGGTTCAAACCTGCCAGCCCTGGTATGTGTGACCGGAGCCCTAACCACTGAGCAAGGTCGCTGAGCCCAGTTGTTCTTTTAAAATGACTCAGCTTCCTCATTATTTTTGACATTTAGACTCTTAAAACAACTAGAAAAGTAACAATTCACAGGGACTGAGAACTACAGGGCTCGTGCTTTCTGAATCTTTCCTATGGGGCTTCCACACTGACGAAAGTAATTTACTCTTGAAACTTGTTTGGATTTTATCAAAAGTACCTCAGTGCTTCCTGAATGCCTCCTAGACACAGAAATTCACTTGTTCACAAGGAGTTATTTAAATGTTATTGGAACATGGAATCTGCCTTTCATCAACAGTAAGGCCTTGCACAAGACCGAAATGTAAACATAGTCTTCATTTATAAACAGACAATTCTCTTTAAAATTAGCAAAACGTGATGCTCCCCCCCAGGCACAGGAGGCAGGGCTGGAATCGGCCTCCAGCCCTAAAGGGGGACAAACACCTGATGCTCCCACCACCCAGTTGGTGGTGCTTTGTTGCCGCAGCCCAGAGAAACGAACACGGGGGTGTCCCCACTGGTGCTGTTGCCTTTCTAAGAAGGGTTAAGGCAGGATAGGGGCTCAGTCTGCGATGCTGAAGGCACCGGAGACACAGCAGGGAGAGGAAGTCACCCGCAGAATGGAAGAAGAAACTGCTCTGACGGGCACGTGTGAGAGGACCACGGGCATCGATGCCACTGTGTAGGGCAGACATTGGTGATGGTGCAGAAATGTGAAATCCAATGAGTCAACAAAATAACTGGATGACTTTAAACAGGAAATACTGCCCCCAGTTTGGTTCCGTCACTTACACCAGGCCAGTGTTCTCATAGAATTTCTAACACTGTGTGTCCATGTGCACACTAATTTCTCTACTTAGAGTATTTAAGGCAGATTCCATGAGTACCGCACTGTGGCAAATTATTAATTTAGGAAGAATTTACAAACGCAGTAATCCTACCCACTCTTTTTTTAAAGGCAGAAAAGAAGAGCCTGTGAAAGTGTGTCTTATTTTACCCTTTCCTGGAAGGCCTTTTAAAATTACAGCCTACTGAGCCCCGGCTCTGACCAAGAACTCGGCCTGTCTGTGGGGTGGCCACACTGCCAGCCACGCTTCGGGTAACCCGAAATACACATTATCTAATGACCTACGAGTCTGAGTCGAATTAAATATTGAAAGCAAACTCCAGAAATATCTAAGAGGAAACACACAGCAATACTGTATTGATTGTGCTAGACTGCTTAATAATTAATCCACTTGCCTCGGTCTCTGAATGTCGCCTGTTTAGTCCTCGGCACCAGAAACAACAGAGAAGGGGCTGCAGCTGGCGTCTCTGGTGCTTCAGGCTCAAAGCCGGTGGTGGCACCAAGGGAAATAATGAGAACTGGCCTTTTCTTTTTTTAACTTTAAAAATGTATTTTATAAGATTTTTGAAACATTCCCCCCCCCAAGAAACAATTAATAGAAGGAGTATCTAAGGAATATTTACTGATATTTAACAATTGTTAATATTTGCCATATTTTCTATTTATTTTGTTTAAGTATTTAAAAATAAATTACAGGTATCATCGCAATTTACTTCTATGTACATTTTTAAAAGCAAGAATTTTTTTTTACAAAGCCTCAGCACCATTTCCCACCTAAGTTAACAATAACAGCCTAAAATCACTTAGTAGTCAGTCCAGGGTCAGATTTACCAGTTCTCCCCCAGGGCGTGAACAAGGGTTGTTTTTTTTTTTTTTATTTTTTAATTGATACATGATATTTTGCAAGTCCATGGGGGCCGTGTGGCGGGCGGGGGGTTGAGGCCTCGTGGGAGCACTCAACATTCAGAACTGTCATTTTGCCTCCACTCCTCACTGCCCCAGCACTGAGCAACCCTCCACCTACAGCAAAAAGGACTGAGTTGTTTTCCCCTCAGTAGGATACACATCCCAGCTATTAATCTAGAGGGGGTCTGATAAATAACCCTTGTAAATATAACGATAGCACTAAACGAGTTTCAGTCATGGCGGGCGTCCTGTGGCCTAGCGCCTACCTGCTTGTCCAGAGCACTCTCAGGGTGGGCTGAGGGGAGCTGAGTCCCACAGCCTGCTCACAGGGCCCCACAGGTGCCCCAAACCAGAAATACCAGTGTCATTTCTGTATTTCTGCCCCTTTGGAGAACTGCCCTGCGTCACAGGCAGCCTGGCCCTGGGAATGTGTGCTGGGAACGCTGGTTTGCATTCAACGCCACCTGGGAGGGGGCTTCTGGAGCAGGGGCTCTGCTTCTTGGGGTCTTACTTAATTCTTAAAGGGCCTAATCAAGTTACAGATTCAACAGCTTAATCGGTGAAAATAATCTTCCTTAAGGATTTTGCAACAGGAAGAGCTCTGGATTATTCACTGGGTGTTTTTTGTTCTGTTTTGTTTTTCTCAACACATACAAAGCCCTGGGGGACTTCCTCATTCCGCCAGTGTGGGAGGGACCGGGCCTCCAAGTCTCACGGTAAACACGCCAGGCCTTGGGGGCAGCCCCCACTTTGGAACCCAGTGGGCACCCAGCTTCAG
This sequence comes from Galagoides demidoff, assembly GCA_963574575.1. NCBI lineage: Eukaryota > Metazoa > Chordata > Mammalia > Primates > Galagidae > Galagoides > Galagoides demidoff. The sequence goes on along the minus strand of CAUYQV010155285.1, from coordinate 11,768 downwards.
GTTTCAGAGACTTCAGAGGCTCACAGAATGCACTCCACACAGGGCTCTGGGGCTGCGTGCAGCTGAGTCATGCTCAGGTGGCCTTGTGTCCCCTTGGACTAACCTGACAGTGGCTGGGTACAGCTTACACTGTAAAGGCAGGGGGACGGCCATCGGGACCTCCCAAGAAACGAAGGGCTGGGATGCCAGCACTTTCAGGTTTTAAGTGCTATAAATTTTCAGATGTGGGTTCCCGCATTCCCTGGGGAATTAGGGGTCATGTCACTACAATGTAGAAGCTAGCATCCTCAGGCCAGAGATCCATTAAAGCAATATTTGTGCATCCGTCCCTCATCCATTCAGCACATCTTTCCCAAGCAGCAGCTAAGAGCCTGGGGTGACATGGCGGCCAGCACTCAGGGTCTGGCTTCACCACTGGGCCTCCAGAACAAGTCAATGAGGCCTCCGTTCCACCACAGTGTCTGTGGAAGCACCTCCCAGCACACACTGGTTCTTTTAGCTTTGTGGGCAGTTTCTCCCCTTGACAGCGAGAGGCTGACGCCAGATGTGGGCAACCAGGTTTCACTGCTCCAAGCACCACCTGACCACGATGCATCCACCACAAGCCACCCACTCACTGCATTGCGTTCCACCCAGATCCCCAGCAGTCTGCGTGCCTGTCTGGAAGATAGCCCTGCACAGGCCCCCCGGGAAAGGAGACGTGTTGGCTGCTTCTATTTGCAGTCTGAGCACCTGGACAGAACCTGCCCTTGCTCCTGCCCTGCCCCTACCGGGTGAAGCCATGCCCACCCTTTGCCCCCCACCCTCCTGCGAACAGTCCAATATCACATGGGCTGAGAAATACTCTTTCAGAAGGTTCGTGGTCAGGGAGTTCACATTCTCTTCACAAGGCAGAAGTGTGGCCCAACTTCTCTGGGGTGGTATGTCCTCCTCTGCTTCCAGCTGAGCATGTTCCTCTCCCATCATGACTCTCAGTGGGGCCTCAGGTGTCCACACTCACCTCACTGCAAGATGATAGAGACAATTTTTCAACAAACAAAATACAAGCCAACAAAAATGTCCAGGATGGAATACTGTTGCTAAGGGAAGACTTTCTCCATAACATGGCCAGGTAAAGATCTCTAGGCTGCCAAGGCATGTCCCATGATCTTGCCTTGCACCTGCTAGTCACTCACTCTCCCTGGGCCTCAGTTTCCCCACCTATAAGAGGAGGGGCTGGGCTGGTAATCTCTACTCCTGACTAGATCTGGGGCAGCCAGAGATGACAGAGGGGAACATCACTAACACAGAGAGACAAAGGCCACGTCTCCCCCACGGAGTCATGGAACCCCCTGAGGACTCGTGTTAGCAGAGTAAGTCCACTTCCCTCTGCCATGCAGTATAAAGTGTCTACAAAGGGACTGAACTCCAGTCATGTGCTGGGCATCGTAAGGAGACCGCCGGGTGGGTCCCCCATTTAGTTTCTCTGCCTTGGTTATCAAACTAAGGATGATAACTCTGCCAACACTGGGTGATTCTCCAGAAGTTCAGGACCAGCTAGCTGCCTGCTTTCTCTGCATGGGGCCAATGCCTTTCCTCTTTTCCTCTGACTGTACCACCATTCTTCCCTAAACCACACGCGAGCCTGTTGAGCTCCCTGCATTTTTTGAAGTTTTAGTTTGTCTGCTTGCTTTAAGGTGCAGGTTGCAAGAGACAGCTGGCCGAGAGCTCAACGGTGGGCAAAAGTGAGCCCGTGAGTGCCATCCTGCCAACACTTCCACACAGGTCTGAGCAAAGCCAGGGTCTCGTTCCTGTCAAACAAACCAAAAGGTGTTTCTCTAAAAGTTTTGAAATTCAGAGTCCAACTCAACGTAGAATTGAAAAGTAACAGGAACTATAACTCCCCAAATACCAAGTGACCACGGGGGCTCGCAAGCATGAGGAAGGAACACAGGACCTGGAGGCAGGGCTGGGTGAGAATCTCCATCACGCAAGCAGGTGGACACCCAAGGAGAGAGAGGGGACTCATTCTGGGGTGGGGGTGGGGATGAGAAACAGGCCTATTATAAACCCTGTGCCCCTCTGTGAGGCTCTAAGACTCAAATGTCATAAAACACTCAGGAACTTCCCCGGAACTCAGTGTAAACTGCCACACAGCAATCCTGGCAATCCTGGCTCTAACACTTGTCAAGCAGATAAGGGCTTGAGAAAATTTAGAAGAATAATGATTGGCGTTTTGCCGTTGGAAACCTTAAGTGAACTCCAATTTTAAGACGTCAGCCTTTGAAGCGTATTATCATGCAGATTCTCCAATTGTAAATCTTTACTGTCATTCTGAAATCTTGGACTTCACACAGGATATAAGAAAAGCACAGCTATTAGGAAGGGAGACTGAGGGGAGCACAGATGGATTTGAAACCTGCAGCAAACACCCTCCGTGGCGCTCATGTCTTATTCATGAATGTGCCTCATCAACGTTTAGACCACAGAGAAATTTGTACTATAAGTAGAAATTCTGGAGAAAATGGCTAACTTAAATTTTCTTACTTTAACCAGCTCTTCTTTATGAATAATGCATAACATCTTACCCAAGATGCTTATCAAGTTTGACTCAGAAAATGAGAAAGTAAATTTAGTGAAATAAGAAGGAAAGGAAAAATTCCAAATTTCTCAGGTATAGATAGCGATGGTAACAACAAAATCTTACGAGCACTTAAAAAGAACTGACCAAGAGAAATCCTCTCCTTAGTCATTCGGTATATGTGGAGAAAGCATCGTCATTTTTGCAGAAAGTTACTTAATAAAATTAGCGTGCTGTGCATAAAACATACCCTGTTTTTGCAATTCTGCTTGACACCAGACGATTCGGTGGCCTGCAGTTTCTCTTCCAGCTGTCTGCTAACACTGAACAGATAACATTCTCCTCTAAAAACCAGAGGACTTTCGAGAGTCTGGCAGGCCAGAGAAGTCCAAAAGTTAGAGAAATGCAATTCTGTTAGGACAAAGGGAACTGGGAGCCCATGGAAAGACTTCGTGTCCAGGTCTGCAAAGTATGACGTGCTCAGAGGGGAAACTGCAACATTCAGCTCCGTCTTCTTGCTGCGAGGCAGGCACAGGACGGAGGCCAGCTGCTGCTGCACTGGTAGGGCTCAGCTACTCTCCTTGGCCACCTGGGAGTGGAGGACAGGACAGGAGCTCAAAGTGGAAGAGAGATGTGCTAGTCAAAAAGAGAGAGCAAGACCCAAATGACAGCGCAAGAGAGGAGGGTGACCCGCCAGTGCCGGCACATCACACACCCTTCGGGGACGATCCTGCTCCGTGTCGGGGAGACGGAGGAGAGCTGAGACCTGGAGTCTTTCCATGACAGATGAGGAGAACTGCTGTCCACGACATGATGCCTTGGCTGGAGGGGAAGAAAAAGAAAAAGTGAAAGGCAAGGCCAACAAGAAAAGGAGGAACAGGAAAAGTTTTTTCCAATAACAATTTTTAATTGAGAAAATTTTAACTAGTCACTTAAAAATTACCTACAAAGAAAAGTCCAGACCCAAATGGCTTCACCATGAATTCTTCCAAATATTTAAAGAAGAAAAATACTAAAACTTCACAAACTCCTCCAAAAAACAGAAGAGGAACACTTTATGGCATACTTCCCTAACTTAGTTAATGAGGCCAACATCACCCTTATACCCAAATCAGGTTACGACTGGGCTGTGGTTTGGGTATGGTTCCTTTGCCCTGCTGGTCTCACATCAAAATCTGATCCCCGGTGTTGGAGAAGGGGCCTGGTGGGAGGTGTTTGGTTGTGGGGGTGGATCTCAGGAATGTCTTGGTGCTGTTCTTGTAGGAGTGAGTTCTCATTTAGTTCCCTTAGAACTGGTTATTGAGAAGAGCCTGGCCCTCACCTCCTCCACTCCCTCTTTCTTGGTTCCTGTCCCGATGCATGATTTTTGCACACATGCCTTCCCTTCACCTTCCACCATGAGTGGAAGCAGCCTGAGGCCCCCACCAAAAGCAGGTGCTGGCACTATGCTTCTTGTATCTTCTTGTATAGTCTGTGAGCCAAATAACACCCCCCCCTTCTTTTTTTTTTTTTTTTTACAAATTATCCAACCTTGCAGCACAAACAGACTGTGATCACAAAATAAAACTATAGACCAATAGTTATAAATAAACACAGTTCCAAAAATTCTCAGCAAAATACTTAAGCCAAATTCAGCATGATATAGAAAAGATCGTATATCATGATCAAGTGGGATTTGTCCTAGGAATGCAAGATTGATCTAACATCCCAAAATCAAATAAATGTAGCACACCATATCAATAAGATAAAAGACACAACCCACATCCTCATTTCAACAGACAGAAAAAACATTTGACCCAACTCAACACTCGCAACCTGAGAATAAAAGGAAATGTGTCCATCCTGGTAAGCGGCGTCTACGAAAAGTCTGCAGCTAACATCCTGCTCATCCAAAACCACACGTGCCTGAAATCAGGAACAAGACGGTGGTGTCCACTCTTGAAATTTCGATTCAACTTTGTAATGGAGGTACTGGGCAGGGCAATTAGCCAAGAAAAAGAAGTAAAAGTTATCCAGATAGAAAAGGAAGATGTAAAAGAATCCCTATTGGTAGATGATACGATACTGTATATAATATCCAAGGAATTTACTAATAAACTACTAGCACAAATAAATGAAGAATACAAAGAAATTGTCTTTCTGTACAATTGTATGTTAGGAAAATTAAAAAATGAAATTAAAACAACTACATTTGCAACAGCATAATAGCATAAATCTAGAATAAATTTAACAAAAGAGGCTCAAGTGGCTAAGGCGCCAGCCACATATACCTAAGGTGGCGGGTTCAAATCCAGCCCAGGCCTGCCGAACAACAGCAACCAAAAAATAGCCAGGCATTGTGGCGGGTGCCTGTGGTCCCAGGTATTTGGGAGGCTGAGACAGAAGAATTGCTTGAGCCCAGGAGTTGGAGGTTGCTGTGAGCTGTGATGCCACAGCACTCTACCCAGGGGGGAAGCTTGAGGCTGTGTCTCAAAAAAAAAAAAAAATTTAACAAAAGAAACGCAAAACTTATTCTCTGAAAACTATAAAATGTTGAAAAATTAAGGAAGGTCCCGATAATGCCCGGTTTGATGAAGATCCAGCACCATCCCAATCACAAGTCCAGCTGGCTTCTTTACAGAAGCTGAAAAGCTGATCCTAAAATCCGTATGGAAAATTAAGAATAGTCAGAAAATCTTGAAAAAAGAAGAACAAAGTTAGAGAACTCACACTTCCTGATTCTGAACTTACTACAAAGATACAGCAGTCAGGGCCGTGTGGTGGATTTGCTGTCACAGAGACACACATACTCGGTGGAACAGAGTTCAGAGTCCACACGCCCTCACATTACAGCCCATTGATTTCAACAAGTGTGCCAAGCCCGTTCAATGGGCCAATGAGAGTCTTTTCAAAAAATTGTGCTGAGATTATTAGATATCTACGTGCAAAAGAACAAAGGTGCACCTCCTATTTTATATGATATATAAAAATGAACTCAACGTGGATGCAAAAAGATGTAAATATAAGAATCATTATCTCATTTTATATTTTAGGTGATAGAAGTTCATGAAAATTTATTATTATGCTTTCTTCTTAAACTTTTATAGTTTGGGTTCTTATATTTACATTTTCTAAAAAGGCAATGGTTTGTTAGAGTTTGAGGTTGCTGTGAGCTATGATGCTACAGCACTCTACCGAGGGTGACAAAGTGAGACTCTGTCTCAAAAAAAACTCAATGGTTTGAATAGATATTTCTCCAGAGGAGATATATAATTGGCCCATGAGCGCATGAGGAAAATACTTAACATAAATAGTCATTAGGGAAATTTAAGTGAAAACCACAATGAAACACCATTTCATTGCACCCACTGAAGTGATAGATTAAAAAAGATAGAGAACAAGTATTGGCAAGGATGTGAGAAACTGAAACCCTTATACATCCTGATGGGAATGTGAAGAGATACCAAGTCTTTAGAAAACGCTTTTATAGTTCCTCAGAAGATTAAATGTACAGTTAACCACATGACCCAGCATTTCCACTTCTAGGGTTATACCCAAGATATTAATAAATTAATGTATGCATTCACTCAAATACTTGTACAGCAATATTCATAATAACGTTATCCATAAGTCAAAATGTGGGAAAAAACCAGATGCCCATCAGGCGGTAAATGGACAGATAAATGTGGCGTATTTGTTCCATGGACTATCGTTCTCCATGGCGAGGAAGAAGACTCACAGCAGGAGTGACTCTCAAGTTCCTCCACACCGAGAAGCCACTCGTAAAGACAACACAGCACACGGTGCCATACGTTTAGATAACTTGTCGTGTTATAAGAATTACGTCTTACTGAAAATGTTTTTATAGAAGATGCACAATATAAAATTTATATTTCAGGGAGGGAGAAAACTCAGTCAGTGTACAATGTAAAACGCAGATGATGAACTCAGCAGAGTCACCTTGCGGGTGATTTTTGTCAGATCAGTAGAAAAGCAGCCTCGGCTGAGCATGTCGGCGGTGTCTCACCAATGCTGATGACGCGGTCAGGCTCCCTGAACACGCAGGTCAGAAGGGCTGACCCAAGTGCCACAATACGGTTTTTATTTTTGACGACACATTGCTCTTTTAGGCCTTTGGTATAATTTAAAGCATATTTTAAGGGTTGGGATTTATGTTATTTTCTTAATTGCACTTATTATTTGTTGACCAGAATTATTTCGTCAAAATATTCAATCAAAACATGTCCCCGCTGGCCTCTCTACTTCAGGGTACAGAGCAAGAATAACTTGGTTTGGGGGAAGAATACATGCTTGATCCCAGCACCATGATTCTTTTGTCCAAGAAATCCAGGTCATGAAAACAAATGCAATTTGCTCTTTCTTTTCTTTTACACTGGCTAATTACAAGACATATTAAACGAGTACTTGAGCACAGTACACGGCCAGTCAGCAGAGTCCTAGTGATATCCTGTGGCTTGAGCCGCATAGCCCAGAGCAGCCAGGCTGCTCTATTTAACATAGAGTGTAAAATGTAGAATAAAGTCGTGGTAACCAAAGCAATCTGACAAAGACAGACCATTGGTATAGGGAGTCCATAAGTAAACTTAAATGTTTGTGTTCATTTAGTATATGATAGAAATGTCATTTCAAATCAATCAAGAATAACTGGAGTTGCTCAATAAGCAGTCTTGAGACAGATGATCCCATGTATTCACATGAATAAAAGATGAAACAAAATTTTCAAATAGAACGATGAAAGTGTTAGAAGAAGTACCTCGTTTTGAACCAAAGAAGACAATTTCACGGATAATAGAAAACCCAAAAATCACAAAGAAAAAAGATGGACAAATTTGATTACAAAAACTCAACATTTCTAAGCATAAAGAACAAAAAAAGAATACTTAAAGGAAAAAGAGAATTATCAAACCACAAAACTATTTGCAGCACCTATGACTGAGGCTAATTTACGGATGTGACACAGTTTTATAAAAGAAAAAACACAATAGCAAAACTGTCCCAATAAGCAGGTCAGAAATAAATTAAAAGGCCACCTGAAAAACTTCACAGTAAATCGGAGAAATACCAATTAAAGTGATGACTAAATGCTGTGAATTTACACAAATGGACTTAGAGAGGTGTCTGAGATGTTAAAGTCGAGGAAAGAGCAAGCTTCAGATTATTATAATATGTACCACATTATAAAGGTGCCCCACTGGCACTCACGCCCCTGCAGAGCAAGGCCAGAGCTTGTCCTTTGTAGCCATCTATATTGTTTCTATTAAAAAAAAAATGTGTCTTATACAAAAATAGTTTGCGGATGTTTCAAGATCACCATCCCTAAAACAATCCTAGCAAAACACGTCTGGGAACAGAAGTGGTCACCAAGAGGAAGACACGAGGGAGGTGCACGTTCCCCACACGGGGTCTGCCCCGGGGTCGTCCCTGGGAGCATCAGAGACATGGATCCTTCTCGTTCCTTCCGACCCTTCCGGTCCCTTGTCCTTTCTCTGGCCTGGCATGCAGGCCAGAGATGACCCTGTGATGAGTCTGGGCCAAGGGAAGGGCCACAGCCCCTCACCCAGGCTGGAGGACATGGGATCCCTGCACTTGCGAAACAAAGGTCACAAGAGTCTCCTCTTTCTGACCCACGAGGGTCGCCCACATCCCTGCCAGGCCCCTCTCAGGCACTGGCACTCTTGCGCTGGTCAGGCCAAAACAGGAGGGTTTTAGCAGAAGCTCATCAAGTCCCTTCATTCTGCTGATAACAGCAGGGCTTGATTATAAAAATGTCGGTCCCCACAGATAGCAGGGAAGGAAATCTCACCCAGTTCTCCTCAAGTGCTAATGTTTTATGTTAACGTCAAGAATAGCAAATATGTTTCCCCTCCCAGGCCAAGTGTATCATGTGCAGGGGCTCAGACTCTGGGGGGCCTCCATGGGTTGCAGGTGCCATTTACCAAGTGCCCCCTGAGCCAAGCATCACGGTAGGCGCTTTCCACGCAGGACATCATCTCTCACCGCAGAGCTGCCAGTCCCTGTGGTCACAGAGTTCTGCTGTCCTGCCCGTCCTGCCCGTCCTGCGGATGTGGATGCAGTGGGTGCTGCCCCACAGGCATCTCACAGGAAGGAGCAGCGCTCCTGACAGAGCTCCTTCCCTCTCCTGGCTCCAGGACCCCACGAGGCTGAGACCCCAGGCCCTCCCAGCACCTGGGCAGCAAGCCGTAGACCCAGGGCCAGATGTGGGAAGACTCTTCCGTGTGATGGGACATTTGGTGCCAGAGGAGGCCTTTCCTTCCTAAGGGAGTCTGTCTGCCAGGGACATGGGACACCTACCCCCATGCTGGGGTCACAGAAGACTAACCTTTCCCATTTTCCCCAAACCAAGGGGCTCCCAGAAGATGGGACTTGGGATGTTAAAACCAGGAATGCTCCTGAGAAAGGCCTGAGCAGCCCCCAGGGCACAGGCTTCCACAGGTGTCCCTCAAGTCGCTTGGCACCACCACTGACCAGATTCTACCAGTTATGGGGTGTCACCAGGTACAGTCTCCTCTGCCTGCCTTGGGATCCTCTGCCAGGACAGGGACTGCTAACTTCCAGTCACCTGCTCGCCAGGATTCATACAACTCGCCTAAAAGGCTAGGCCTCAAGCCGAGCTGTCGTCTGGGGGTATTTATAGAGGTAAGTGCTTCCTGGAATGTGCATTAGCAGGACTCAGATGCTGAGGAGGCTTCATGCTTGGAGCTTGTGTGATTAGAACTCCTGGCTGCTGTGGGAAGGCTTAATTTCATATGTAAATAATTAACAGCATTGGCAAGCAACTTAACAAGTTACATTTGCAAATGCCGGTGTTTTTATTCTTCAAACATTGGTCACAAAGAATACAGTTAAAAAGGATAAGTTTTCAGGAGACATTCTTCCCTCAATTAATGGCTTTCTTCAGGAGTTCAGGGAGTTGCTGGGAGTCTTTGCAGGAAAAAGTGGGCGTTGGACACTTGTAGCCACATTTGTGGAAGTAGGAGGGAAAACACAGATGCACAGACCCATGATGTGAACATATATGTGAGTACACTCCCCTCACTGATGTGAACATATATGTGAGTACACTCCCCTCATGTGTGGCACAATATGGAGGGGACCCTGGAAGCCCACCTGACACCACACTCACTAGTTTACGACAGTACATTTTATGCTCAGAGATGAGAGACAGATGACATGAGCTGTGTGCATGATATTTTGTCTAAAAGGGACTGTGTGCACGTGTGGCAGGGACAGGGAAAAACTGCTGAGCTGTGTCTCCAGTCTCACTCTCTCTGTTTCTACCCCTGCCTCCCCTCCGCCCCCCACTCTTCCTAAACCTCCTTAGGCAGAGTGTGGTGAGAAGCAGCAGGGGGCACTGAGGGTGCCAGGACAGCCACTGCCACGCCTCCGACGTGTTTTCATCGCAATATTCTTCCTATTTATAACTTTGTACCCATCAATCAATCTCTCCTGTCCCCCCAGCCTGCAGCCCTCTCCAGCCTCTGGCCGCCACTTTCCTACTGGCTGCTTGTCTGCGGTGAGCTGTTTCAGATTTGGCACATGAGTGAGAACTCTGTTTGGTGGATTTTATTTAACAAAATGTCCTCCAAATTCATTCATGCTGCCACAAATGGTAGGATTTCATGGTTTTATGACAGACTAGTATCCCATTGTGCATACAGCACCTTTTTTTATCTGCTGTTGGGCACTTCGGTTGATTCTGCATGTTATCTGTTGTGACTGGTGCTGCAGTAGACACAGGAATGCAGACATCTCTCCCACACACCAATTTCATTTCCTTTGGACATACACCGGTATTGGGACTGCTCTCTCACACAGCGGTTTTTAATTCTTTGAGGAACCTCATGCTGCTTTCCACGATGATTGTGCTAACTCACATTCCCACCCACAGTGTGTAAGTGGTCCCTTTTCTCCACAGAAATGCCAGCACCTGAATGTCTTTTCGTTATTCTAACTGTAATGAGGTGTTATCTCATTGTGGTTTTAATTTGTATTTCTCAAGATGATTAATATTTTTTCATATACCTATAGGTCATTCACATGTCTTCTTTTAGAAATGTCTATTAAGGTCTTTTGCCCGTTAAAAAAATCAGATAATTTGTGTTATTAAATTGTTTGCATTCATCATACATTTAAGACATTGGTCTCTCTTTAGACGTACAGCTTGCAGGTATCGTCTCCCACTCTGGAGGCTGTGCCCTCACTCTGTTGACTGTCTCCCTTGTACAGAAGCCTTTTACTTCGAAGACGTCCCATTTGTCTGTTTTTTCTTTTGTTGCCTGTGCTTTCAAAAGCACATTGGATTGGAGAGAGGCCCCCCACCTCTCCCCTCAGAAATCCTCATCCAGTCCAATGAAGCATCCCCTCTGTTTCCTTTTAGTAGTTTCAGAGCATGGACCCTTATGTTTAAGTCTTTAGCCCATTTTGAGTTGATTTTTGCATATGGTGAAAGATAGGTGTCTGGTTTCAGCCTTCTGCATATGGAGATCCAATTTTCCAAAGCAGCATTTATTAAAGAGATTGTCCTTTCCCTAATGTGTGTCCTTGGCAAGTTTGTCAAAAATCAGTTGTGTGGATTTATTTCTGGGCTCTCTCTCTGCTTCCACAGACCTGTGACATTTGCACACCAGTACCAGCCATGCTGTTTTCTTGTAGTGTATTTTGAAGTCAGAGACTGTGAGTTCAGCTTTGTTTTTATTTTGCTCATGATTGCTTTGGTTATTCTGGGTCTTTTGTGGCTCTGTGTAATTTTAGGATAATTTTTTTTTATTTCAGTGAAGAATTTTATTGGTATTGAGGAGAATGGACTTTTTTTTTTTTTTTTGAGACGGAGCCTCAAGCTATCCCCTTGGGTAGAGTGCCATGGCATCACAGCTCACAGCAACCTCCAACTCCTGGGCTCAAGCGAGTCTCCTGCCTCCGCCTCCAAAGTAGCTGGGACCACAGGCGCCCACCACAACACCCGGCCATTTTTTGGTTGCAGCCATCATTGTTGTTTGGTGGGCCTGGGCTGGGGATTCGAACCCGCCACCTTAGGTGCATGTGGCTGGTGCCTTAGCCGATTGAGCCACAGGTGCCGAGCCGAGAATGGACATTTTAACAATATTAATTCTTCTAGTCCATGAACATGAGCTATCTTTCCATTTATTTGTGTTCTCTTCAGTTTTTTTTAAATCAATGTTTTATAGTT
>CAUYQV010155284.1:0-11418 GCA_963574575.1 Galagoides demidoff | reverse complement strand
AGCGGTTCTTGCCGCATCCTGCGTAGCCCCTGCCCAGTTTGCTGCAGCGGCGGGCGTGGGGGGCGGGCCGCCTCTTTGCAATTCTGATCGCACGGAAGGCGGTGGGAATCCGGGCGAGTGAGCAGCCAGAGCAGAGCAGAGGAAGAGGAGAGGAGTGGAAGGCCTACGACCTGGGCCCTGGGCCCTGAGCCTGGGAAGGCAAGTGGGGGTGTGTTGCGGGTGCGTGGGTGGTTCCCCTCTGTTGACCAGCTGGCAGCCTGTCCGCCAGACCCTGGCAGCCCGGCAAGGAGGAGGCGACTCGGTCGGAGCCTGTCCCCGAGAAAGGTGTGCGGTGCCCGGGACCCCTTGAGACGAAGGGGAGACGACCAGCGCGGGTCAGGCCAGGCCAAGGGCGGAGGGGGTGGCCAGAGAGGCGCCGTCAGGTAGTCTAGAGGCGAACCTCGTGGAGAGGGCTTTGAGGGGGAGGCTGCTGCGGGAGAAATGGCGGAGCGGGAGGCGGGCTGAGGGGCGGCCGAGGAGGCCGCTGGGGACAGGGACTGAGGGACTGTGCAGAGGCCTTTGCCCAGCTGGCGGGCGGTGGGTGGCGTTTACTACTCTGGGGCCTAATTCCGGTATGGCGCCCGTTGGGCCCCGTGTCCGGGGTGTTGTCCCTTCTCACAGGTTCCAGGTTGAAGTCAAAGTCTCCTGTGTGCATGGTAGTTTTAGTTGATTCTACACATGTGGAACTGTGAGTGATTACGAAGATACCAAAAGGAAATATTAATTTGCCTTTCCATACAACACTGTTTTCTTGCCTTCACTATTTAGAGTTCCACACCCGTTTTAGTGCAAACAAATGGGCAGGATGAGCAGTTGGTCGAATTTCACAGCATGCCTGGGTCGGTGTACATAAATATTAATCCACCCTTCTCATTCAGCATTTGTTTTTTCAGCATGCCCATCCACCTTAAATAAATTGTTGACCTGTGGGAATGGGGGTTCAGAGTAGAGAGGAAATCTTTCTGAAAGGGTCAATTTATAACTTGAAATTAATCTGCCTTTTTAATTTCTGATTCTAGAAATCCATCTCCAACTGCCTACACCCCTCTCAGCCCCTGTCATTTTGGAATAGAAAACAGTCCCGCAGAAGAATTCATGATATTTCTGACGGTGAGTGTCTGAGGATCTTTGAAAGTTGGGAGACTCCATTTATATAGTTCCTGATTCTCAAAAAGGAGGTATTAGAATTTGAATTCAAGAATGTGTCCATTAACCTGATGTCAGTATATTGTCTTGTTTTGCTGAGTACTTTTCCTTCTTAACATAGGATGGGACTCTTCTCCAGCTAGAAGAGTCTTCTTTGGTGGGAAGGATAGAATCTTCTGAGGACCCCTTCAGTATGGGCAGACTGGCATAGGTGGTCAATAAGAAACATCTAGGTATGCACGGGAGGGGAGGAAGCATGCAAAGGTGATATTGAAGCAATCATCCCTAATAGCTTCCCTGCCCGCTTTCTAAATACAGTTGCCTGTGTTCCACTCTCTTCCAGTGCCTCATATTTTTATTCATGGAAAGAGATGTGGCCTCTGCTGGGAAATTATTGACTTTAGAATTGGAAGAGGGTAGGTTGCAAATCTTGGGAGGATGACTAGGGAATTACTGAGGAGGAGTAGACAGGTGGAAAACATTTAATGTGGCTTTGAATGTACAAAAACATGTTATAATCCTTTGATGGGTGTTAGGTCATCATGGTCTCTTCCATTTTTTTTTTTTTGCCTTTTATTTCTATTTATAAATCCATTCCTTTCTATATTTCTGTAGAGATCTATAGGTAGCTGTTCACTTGGAAGTTAATTAAGAAAGAGAACAAAAACTCTACACTTGGATCCAAGTGGGTGTGAGTATAACAGTCCTGTCGATTGGGGGAAGGGGTGGCTGTTGGCAAGATCACATCTTGGATCCAATGTCTTACAGTTTTATAGACACCTCAGTGTTCACACGTGTGCAGTTAATGAGGGTGAGATGAGCCAGAATTGTGCCTACAGGGTAATTGGTAGATACTGAGGCAGGAGGGAGGAGGGAAGTAATGAGGACCAAGAGGGCCAGAGTGTTACATAACTAAAGCTTTAGATTTTGAAATGCAGGTTTTGGGTTTAGAGTTTGGAGTATATATCTATCTACCAAATGCTCAAAATTTCAATCCTACCTGTATTTTTGTCCATAGGTCTGCGTACAGGTCGACTATAGGGCTAATCAACACTGAAAGCAAGGAAGGAGAAAAAAATCGTGCCTTATCAGTACAGGTTGGTATGCGACCTGTCTGGCTAAATCTATAATACAAGGTCTAGCGGTATATATTAGCATGGGTCTAACAGGGCCAAACACTCCTTAGCCTCTCTTACTCTCAGCAAGCTTACCTACCATCCTTGTTCCTATTTGATGCAGAGAAAAGAATGGTAGTGTCTGTGCAAAATACTGGAAGTGTGCAAGAGACAAAGTGAGGTAGAATTTTCTTCTACCACACAGTCCATTTCTCTTCTCGTATGTCCTTCTGTATGGTTATCTACATAGAGAAGCACAGTTATAGGTGACTCAAAGCTTCCATTTTTTTCTTCTACCTTAGGTCTATCTTCAAGGCTGTGGTGGCTTTAGATTGGCAGAAGATCATTACCTTCAACAGGTCTGCACTTTGGAACCATTATCTTCCACAACCTGAGCCTGCCTCTACACTCTTGTCTATATCATTAACAGAGACTTTTGTGTTTGGAAGGGGGACTGTGTGACTGCTATACTGAAAACTGACTCTTACTTGTGCTACCAAATTTAGCCCTGACCCAGTGGAAGAATTTTAAGACATCAACCTGGGGCACATTGATAACTGAGGCCAAGACTGTACAGGGCTGTATAATCGAGCTTCAGCCATGACTGGGGCTAAGAATAAGAGTAGAACCCAGGCTAAAACTGAAAAAAAGGCTTGTGTACAGGCGAAAGCTGCAACAGAGAAGGAGGCTACTCCTGTAGTCAGGCCTGTAGCCAAGACTCGGGTCAAAGCAAAAGCCAAATCAGCATCTAAGTCAGAGTCAGTGACAGATACGAAAGCAGTGCCTAAGAACAAGGTTGTTGCTGAGGTGAAGGGAAGAGCCTTGTCAGAGCCTAAGATGCTCGTCAAAGCCATGGCAGATTTAAGTCCCAAGGTTGAGAATGAGGCTACCAGTTCTACATGTAAAAATGAGATTTGTATTGATGCCTGGTTCTGGTGTGGGGAAGAGGCCAGTATCAATTCCTGGTTCTGGACTGGAGAAGAGGCTAGTAATTGTTCCAGTGCTAAGAATGAAGGCAAAGATAATTCAGTTGCTCAGGTCTGTACTAAGGAGTTGGAGCCTGTGGCTGGGGCCAGCCATAAGTCTAGGTCAGGGGCTGAGGAAGAGGAGGAAGAAAATGTTATTGGGAACTGGTTTTGGGAAGGAGATGATACTAGTTTTGACCTTGATCCTAAACCTGTATACAGGATAGTTAGGCCTCAGCCTGTGGATGAAATTAATGAAAAAAATAGACCTAAGGATTGGTCTGAGGTAACTATCTGGCCCAATGCCCCTGCTGTAATTCCAGCAGTGTTAGGATATAGATCCCAGGTCTCATGTGAGACAAAGCCTCCTTCATATCTTGTTTTAGCTTCAGCTGAGGAAAATGCTCATTCTTTGCCTGCATCAACAGCCTGCTCTTCTAGGAATATTCGCTCATTGTCACAGCCTATCCCTGAGTGCCCATTTGGTTCAGACCCTTGCATCCAGACCATAGATGACATTAGACGCCAAATCAGGATCAGGGAGCTAAATGGGATTAAGCCATTTGCTTGCCCTTGCAAAATGGAATGCTACTTGGATTCTGAGGAATTTGAAAAACTTGTTAACTTACTTAAGTCAACTACTGATCCTCTCATTCATAAAATAGCCCAGATTGCAATGGGTATCCATAATGTTCATCCATTTGCTCAAGAATTTATTAATGAAGTAGGTATAGTGACACTTATTGAAAGCTTGCTCAGTTTTCCTTCCCTTGATGTGAGAAAAAAGACTGTAATTACTCTGAATCCTCCTTCTGGGGATGAAAGGCAACATAAGGTTGGATTACATGTTAAGCATATGTGTAAGGAAACTGTGTCATTTCCCTTAAATTCACCTGGACAGCAATCTGGATTAAAGATACTAGGGCAGCTGACTGCTCAGTCTGTCCATCACTACATTGTTGCCAGTTACTTTTCAGAGCTTTTCCATTTGATTTCTGTGGGAAATTGTAAAACCAGAAATCTTGTTTTGAAAGTACTTTTGAATATGTCTGAAAATCCAACTGCAGCCAGAGATATGATCGATATGAAGGCATTGGCAGCATTAAAACTCATTTTTAACCAGAAAGAGGCAAAAGCCAATCTTGTTAGTGCAGTGGCCATATTTATTAACATAAAGGAGCATATCAGAAAGGGCTCAATCGTAGTTGTCGATCACTTGAATTATAATGCACTGATGTCCATTTTCCGAGAAGTTAAAGGGATTATTGAATCAATGTAAAATGAGCCAGAAATAAAAGAGAGCATATTGAACCATCTTCAGACTCTTAGCAAGCTGTATATTCCCAAAGAGCCTTGCATTATGTTTTGGTTATTACAGTGTGCACACTATTTGAATTAGATCATTTGAGGGTATCAAATGAATAATTACATCTTGAGTTGAAAACATAGGTTAATTTTTATCTTTTCTAGATTGGTACTTTTTAACATTTTACTTGAGAAGATACTGAACCATTTTATTATAAGTAAGCCTATTTGTTTATTAGTATCTGCTTAGATCCATTTACGTTTACAAATTATAGAAAAGGAAATATCCTTAAATTAAGGCCTATATATATAAAGATAATATCTAAGAGTGTATGTACATGTGTGCACACATGGGTGAGATACTCTCATTGCCAAATGTGCCCTCTGAATATGTAAAGAGGCAGTAGTTGCTATAGGCCAGTGGTTCTCAACCTTCCTAATGCTGTGACCCTTTAATATAGTTCCTATGGGTCGTGACCCACAGCTTGAGAACTGCTACTATAGGCTATTTCATGTAAGAGCAATTACTGTTGTCACCTTATCCTGGATATATCAGACAATAATTCTACAACATAGAAATGACCCAGAATCTCAGATAAAATGTAGTGTTTGGTCATTTTTTTTTTAGAATATTCAGAGTTTATTGATAAACATAAAAAAGCTCTACAAAAGTTAAGACAAGCCTTAACAGTATAGGGGTGATGGGAACAGCTCACCAATATTTACTTAAATTTCTACTTCTAATATACCTAAAGCTACCCTTTTTCCAATATTTGGCTACTACGTTTGTAATTCTTAAATTGTTAAGCTTTCTCATTTGTGTCAAAGTCATTTCACAAAAGAGAAGAGAGAAAACATTTCATGAATGTCTGTTTTGTGCCAAACACTTCGTTGGCACTATATCGTATAAGTTTTTTCCCCCTCACAGCAGGCAGGTGGCATAGCTGTTTTACCTGATACTAGAACCAGTCTCACCACCCTACTTTACAGTCCTTCCTCACTTTTTTAGTTGATGTCCCTCAATGCTCAGAGACTGGTTTTAATGGTTTAACTTTGTGGTAGATAATGTCCCTGCCAAGTGTTGCAGTTCTTAACTTCCTCCAAATGCATGTGTCCATTAGGCATTTGGCTAACCTGGCTGGAGGTCAGGAGAAAAGTCTGAGATGAATGTGTGGATTTTACCTGCAGTATCTGGGAAATACTAGGTTCCCAAAACATTGCTCAATGAATAAGATGTAGATTAGGAGTCATCTGCAAGTGAAATTTGTTATCCTTTGTATCCATTTGTATTTTTTTCAGAGAGCTATAACCTTGCTGTACATTGCTTTATATCCAGTATTTAGAAAGGTAGGTGTTATCCTCGCAAAATCATACCTTGATATTTGTAACATGTATGATTTATTCTCCTGTGTGCCACAGGAAAGGCCTAAGGGCTTTTTCTTTCACCCTGGCTCATTTCTGCATTTGTACCAGCTAAAAGTGTATGGAGTAAACTTAAGAAAAATTCAGACTGAGAACTCAAGCTTCAACAACCTAAAACAGGAAAGCTAAGAGAGAGGCTGTTATCTCAACTTGTAAGACAGTGGTTTCTGAAATCCTACGTGGTCCAGAAAGCATTCCCAGAACTTTTAGGCTATGGTTTTGTTCTCTAGACCTGTGATAGGAATTAGAACCCCAGGTCTGAACTAAAGAGAAAGTCCCTTCTTTGTGAAAATATGGGGTTATGTACTTTGATATTTTCAGACAGTTAAGAAATTAAAACAAGATCATTCTGTAAATATGTTTGTAACTTGCTCCCCCACTAACTATATATTGTGAACATTTTTCCACGTTAATAAAATATGCCTTTGTAATATATTTTTGAATCCTTTAAATGTTTTTCCTGTGTTAACACTGGTGTATTGTATTCTTTCATTGCATATTCTCTTTTTCTTTAATTTTTTTTTGTTAAATCATAGCTGTGTACATTAATGCGTTTATGGGGTACAATGTTCTAGTTTTATATACAATTTGAAATACAACAAACTGGTTAACATAGCCTTCACTGTACTTTTTTAATTATTGTGTTAAGACATTTATATTTTACACTTAGTAGATTTGAAATGTCCCCTTATAAAATGCACCATAGGTATGGTCTGACCAATTACTCTCCCTCCACCTATCCTCCCCCCACTCACTTCCCCCTTCATCTTGGGCTATAGTTGGCGTATAGCTTTCATATGGAAGTGTGGTTGGTTATATATTGGTTTTATAGACCTGAGTACCTTGGATACTTCCATTCTGTTTTTTTTTTAATTAAATCATAGCTGTGTACATTAATGCAATCATGGGGTACAGTGTGGTGGTTTTATATACAATTTGAAATGTTTTCATCAAACTGGTTAATATAGCCTTCACAGCATTTTCTTAGTTACTAATACATTTATATTCTGCACCTTCCATTTTTGAGATACTTTACTAAGAAGAATATGCTCCAGCTCCATCCATGTAAACATAAAAGAGGTAAAGTCTCCATCTTTTTTTAAGGTTACATATTATTCCATGGTGTACATATACCACAATTTATTAATCCATTCATTGGTTGATGGGCACTTGAGCTTCTTCCATGACTTAGCAATTATGAATTGGGCTGCAATAAACATTCTAGTACAAATATCTTTGTTATAAAGTGATTTTTGGTCTTGTATATTCTATTAATATATAATATACCCAAAGTCTTTGGCAAAAATAGAATATAGTACTCCGTGATACCTTTCTTCTTAATTATCTTCCCAATTTAGCATTATATGGATCTACCAAGTGCTTTTATTTTAGTAGCTTTACTTAGATAAAATTAACATACATTAAACTGCATATTGTAAGTGTTTAACTTTATAAGTTTTAATGTAGATATACAAACAAAACCCTAGCCACAGTCAAAATACTTAACATATCCATCACCCTTCTTAATGCCACTTGATAATCCCTCCCTCCTGTCTCTCCTTGTGGCCATATCTCAAGCAACCACTGATCTACCTTCCAACTTGGACTTGCATTCATTTTCTGTAATTGTATATAAATGGAATCATTCAGTGTGTATTCTTTTCAAGGGGAGAGGTGTGGCTTATTTCACACAGTAGAATTATTTGAGATTCATCCATGTCAATTGTCTATCAATAGTTCATTGCCAAATTATTCCATATGTCTTTACCATAATTTGTCCATTCACCTGTTGGTGGACACTTGAGTGGTTTACATTTTGGCTATTACAGTTAAAATAGCTGTGGGCGTTTGTGTACAATTGTTTCTATGGATATATGTTTTCATTTCTCTTAAATACGTAAGAGTGGAATGGCTGAATCATATGATAGGTATAGATTTGATTTTTACATTTTCCAAAGTGGTTGTATGATATTCCTACAGCAATGTATGAGAGTTCTGATTGCACCACCTTCTTGCTAACACTGGTATTAGTCTTTTTAATTTTTTGTATATTTCATTGTAGTTCTAATTTGCATTTACTTAATAACTAAGATGTTGAACATCTTTATACATATATTTGCTATCCATATATCTTTAGTGAAGTATGTGTAATCTTTTGCTATTAAAAAAAATTGGGTTGTTGACTTTTTAAGGCTTTTGTATATAGTGGATACAAGTCCATTATCAGATATGATTTGCAAGTATTTTCTCCAAGACCATGGGTTGTATTTATTCTCCTAAAGGTTTTTTTTGTTTGTTTTTGTTTTGTTTTTTCTTACTCCAGCTTAAATTTTTCTTTTTAATTTCAGATTAATATGAGTATATGTAACAATTAGGTTACATTGTTTGCATTTATAAGGTTAAAGTCCTAGTTGTAGTTGTGTCTTTCACCTAGCAGGTGTGCCATATACCTGTACATTATACCCACTGGGTGGGAATTTGCTGAAACCCTTCCCCCACACTTGAATTTAATTGCGTTTTCTCTCATGTGGACCTGTCTTTCTTTTTTTTTGCAGTTTTTGGCCAGGGCCGAGTTCGAACCCACCACCCCTGGTATATGGGGCTGGTGCCCTACTCCTTGAGCCACAGGTGCCACCCCAGGACCTGTCTTTCTTAATCTACTAGTTTCAATTTAGTGTTGAGTACATGTGATACTTACTTCTCCATTCTCGTGATACTTTGCTTAGGAGAATGTTCTCCAAATCCTTCAAGATTGTTGGAAAAGATGTAAAATCTCCATATTTTTTATGACTGAATAGTATTTCATGATATACATATATCTCAGTTTATTAATCTCAGTTTAGGTGATATCTCAAAGTGGTTTTGATTTGCATTTATGTTATAATAAGGGACAATGAGAATTTTTTCATGTGTTTGTTGACCATTTGTCCTCATGAGAAAAGGGTTCTATTCATGTCTCTTGCCCTGTTTTTAATGGGGTCTTTTTCTCTTGTTGATATACTTGAGTTCTCCATAGATTCTGGTTATTAGTTCATTGTCAGATTTGAAGCATGCAAATATCTTTTTCCATTCTGGAGATTGTCTCTTTGCTTTGTTGATGGTGTCCTTACCTGTGTAGAAACTTTTTTAACTTGATTAGGTCCCATTTATTTATTTTTGTTGCTTCAATTGCCAATGGAGTCGTCTTCATAAATTCTTTTCCTAGGCTGATAACATTCAGAGTTTTTCCACACTTTATTCTAAGGTTTTTATAGTTCTGTCTTAGATTTGGATCTTTATCCATCAAGAATTAATTTTTGTTAATGGTAAAGGTCCAGTTTTAGTCTTTTACTTGTGGCTGACCACTTCTTCCAGCATCATTTATTGAATAAGGATTCTTTTCCCTAGCATGTACTTTTATTTTTTGCTTTATCAAAGATCAGATAGCTGCATGAGGCTGTTCTCTTTAGGTTCTTTTTTTCTTTTCCATAGATCTATGTCTCAGTTTTAATGCTAGTACCATGCTATTTTGATCACTACAGACTTGTAATATACCCTGAAGTCTGGTAAA
Source organism: Galagoides demidoff (assembly GCA_963574575.1). Taxonomy (NCBI): domain Eukaryota; kingdom Metazoa; phylum Chordata; class Mammalia; order Primates; family Galagidae; genus Galagoides; species Galagoides demidoff. The sequence goes on along the minus strand of CAUYQV010155284.1, from coordinate 1,876 downwards.
GTGATGCCTTCAGATTTGTTGTTACCACATAGAATTGTGTTGGCTGTTCAGTTTTTTTCTGGTTTCATACGAAACATAGCACTATTTTTTCAGTATCTTCAAAGTATGATGTTGGTGTTTTAATGGAGATTGCATTAACTTTTAGACTGCTTTAGGTAGTAGAGACATTTTAACGATGTTGTTTCTTCTCAGCCATTTCATGATTGTGTTTGTTCTTCCATCTGTTAACATCCTGTGCTACATCTTTTCTCAGTGTTTCATAGTTCTCTCTGTAGAAATCCTTCACATCCTTTATTAAATATATTCAAAGGTATTTCATTTTCTTTGATGCAGAGTGGTGGCAGACAAGAGTCCAAAATGGCCACACTCCTTGACTGGCTCAGTCTTCTCCTTTTTATCTCCAGTCAAAAATTCCAGCCCACAGGTACCTTTCTCAGTGGTCAGTTTGAACCAAGCCCTAGAAGCAGGCTGGACTTTTACAGAAGCAGAAGCAAGCATTAGTTTCCAGATCCCAGGAAGTTTCCACAAATTTCTAATAGCTGAGTCACCATGGAGAGGACCTTGATAAGGTAACCAGACGTCCTGCTTTTGGTGGGACAATCCTGATTTTTAACAATTTGTCCCATGTCCTGTGGTGTTTTAAAAAAGTCCCAATTTTTGGAAAGAATGCATGACAAGCTAGGGAATTGCAGGAGAACAGGTTAATGTAACTCAATTTGGGAATGAAGAGGTTAATGTAACTTCATTTGGAAATGAAAAGGCTAATGTAAACTCCCTACTCCCCTCTTGGGCAAGGTCACCCAGGTGGAATCAGTATCAGAAGGAGACTGGCTCCCTCCCTCTCTTCTAGGCAAGGACAATTAGCTCAGAAGGAGCCAAACTGTCTGGAACAAACAAGTAGCCCCCCCTTCTCTAGAGGGTCCCTAACCATAAACAGCTCAGCCAATAGCAGCCTGGCAGCAAAACACCCAATGAAATTCCTCTATGCACTTTAAAAACCTCAGCTCACTTCACTGGGGGGGTCGACCTTCCTCCAGCCACGCTGAAGGGAAGAGTGGCCCAAGCATATGCTTGCAAAATAAAGCACTTTTTGTCTTTACATGTGTGTGGTGATCTCTCAGTGGTAATTCTGGTCCCAACACTGCCATGTGGCTATTTCACCAGGATATGAGTTTTATATTATTTTTGTTAATTTTATAATGTTAAAATTTAATAATAACAAATAATTATTGAGAACTGATTATCGAGAACTGCTTATCAAAGTTTGCATTGCTGATCAGTTGTTAGAATTCGACCACCATTGTTTGGGCTTAATGAGTAATGGCATTTTTTGGCATTGGCAACCACGAAAACATTTTGTAACTGTCTTTCAGATGATACAGATCATACTGTGTGCTCGTGCTAGTTAAACAAGTGATGTCAACAAATCAGCTATTCAGATAATTTAGGTAATTTATTTATTTCATGAATTTAGCAGACAGTACTCATATTATTTATATTTTATAGTGATGGCCAAAAGTCTAGTGCCAGCGAAAGTGACACTTGTGACTTACAAGATATCATTATTAAAAATATATATTAATAAGGAAAAGGTTAACTCTTGGGCATCAGCAAAAATCACAATAGAGAACAAATGTTTAAAAATATTTCATCATTTTGAAACAAACCATGTTCCATACAATAATGCACTTAAAATTGTGGGATACACTCTGTCCTTACCAGGAACTAATGCTGTGACTGAACGCGTTTTTTCTATGGTAAATAAAGTGTGGACATCAGAAAAATCACAATTAAGTGTTGAGACTTTGAAAGCCATTTTATGTGTGAAATATAATTTAACAAATTCTTGTGAAAAATTTCATGACCTTTTAAACAA